>ML779827.1:379174-392469 GCA_009831015.1 Picea engelmannii | reverse complement strand
GATTTTGTTTATAGTAATTATGAGTTCTTTTACCACATTATAAAAATGTGTCATTTTCATAACCAATTTTAAAATGGGTGCTACCGGTAGCAGTACTTTTCAATTTGATGGTTGATTTTGAGGTTTTGGTTTTAATGGTACCAGGTGATAAAAATATGATTTAAAATGATCTCAAAATTTAACGTTTTGAAAAGAAAAAAAAAATTCAAAAACATCTTATTTGTTTTTAGGTGTTTATTTTAAGGTTTTTCGGAGCTACTGTCTAAGTTTTGAAGCCCATGTTTGAAAAACGTTGTAATGTTCACCTCGTTTTAAAAAATGGTGCTACCGGTAGCACCACTTTTTGATTTGGGGGTTGATTTTGATGTTTTTTATGCAAAAATATGGGTTTTTTGGGCCAGAGTTCTCGTTTTGAGGTCACAATTCTCATTAAGTTGGTAACTATGTTATAGGTGCTTCACAAAGAAAGTAGTAGAGAAAGAAACATTGTAAACTGAAATAATAGTGTATGCACCTAGAGAATTTAGACCTTGTGGTTGTGGATCTTTATTGGAAACTGGCTCTAAAATTTGAAAAACATTCCACTCGGCTTTCATAAAGGTAACTTGATATTTTTTTTGATGATTTTGTTTGTTTTTTGATAGAATACTAGAAATATTAACAGTGATTTATGAATGTCAAAAAGACAACACATGTTTACCCTATAGTCAGTTCCATTATTTTTATACCTGTTATAGCATTATGCCAAAAGTTATACAGTTTAGTTCTTTTGGAAGATTATTCGTTTAATTTTGTCTGAAATATGGTGAGAAATAGTTGAATCTACAGATTTGAATGGTTAAATCTGTATAACATGAGTGTTCTCAGGCTTTTCAGTAGACTGAATCCATTTATACATTTAGAAATACAATTTAAACAACTAAAAATTTCCAAGATAACCTATGCCAGTGATTTTGACCCTGAGTTTTTCCTCTTGTTGAGAGAAAGGAGATCTACCTCACTAGCTCATATGCAAGATGCATCCTTGGAGGTATAATCAAACATATTGGTAGTTGATAAGCTCAGGAGGAAATCTGATAGATATAGGAGAAAAAATAGGACTGAAGCATCAACCTATGATTATTCTGGTCTTCACCCTCAAGTAGATGAACTAACAAAATTGGTTATATCACTTTCTGCTAAAATGGAAAAAATAAATCTTGAGGGAAAACAAAATTATAGAAATACACAAAATACTGATAACATAGGAAATTTCGGGAGACAAAATAATGCCCTCCAGATCCTTCAAAGAGATCAAAGAAATATGGATGACCAAAAAGTTCAGACCCCTCTTCAAAATAACATGGTTGATGATGAAGTAGGAGAGGATGAAGAAACAAATCCATAAATTCATTGTCTGGGTGATACCTCCCCATTCTCTCATCTAACTCAGTCTGGATATCAGGAGTCTCTTATGGATAGTCAGTTGAATGAATTGAGTAAAGGGGAAAAAGATAATGAAAACCAAAATAAATACAACTTAAGGTTAAAAAAGAAGGATGTGAATCCTGGTACATCAGATCAGCCCAACAAAACAAAAAAATATTCTAAGGTTATGGTTTCTAGTAGCAAAGAAAAAGAGGAACAAAACCCTCAAACAGTGATTAAGAACCTTTTTCTATAAATTAAGGAGATTTTGAAATCTCCCTCTTCTTTTAGTTTTGAGAATGAAATTCAAAAGACAAAAATTCCAGTACCATTTTTAGAACTGATTAAAAATGAAGAGTTCAAAAGGTATCTTTCCAGGATGCTACAACCCGAATCTTCCTCCAATTCCACGAACTCAGTGAACTTACAAGATGGAAAACCATCAGTCATATTGGGACCTTTGGTAGAAGATAGGGATGACTCTTCTCCTCCATTTTACACATCATTGAACATTCATGATAAAGTTTTGCACAAGTACTTTATGGACTCAAGTGCACCTCATAACCTTATGCCTAAAACTGTCATGGATGAGCTTGGTCTAGAAATTACTAAAACCTATCATGACTTGTACTCATTTGACTCCAAAAAAGTGAACTGCCTTGGAGTGATCAAATAATTGGTTGTTACATTGTTTCAATTTCCCATGAAGAGTGTGGTCATGGATATTATGGTGGTTGATGTCCCCCCTAAGTTTGGGATGCTATTGTCAAGATCTTGGATCAAGAGACTAAGGGGAAATTTGCAGATGGATATTTCATATGCCATTATTCCTGTATTTGGAGGAGAGCACAAAAGGATTTGTAGGGAAGCATAACTATCCTAAATCATAAGTGATGAAGCTAATCCTACAAACCACCCCATTTTTTCAGTTGACACTGATCTAGGATCCAGTATCTTGCAACTCACTAATTCTCCTCCAGTTTGGAAGATGTTTTTTGATGGGGCCTCTTCTAAAGAAAGTGTTGGTGCTAGAGTGTTTTTTATTTCCCCAACTCAAGAAATGGTATCTTTGTCTTATAAACTAGAATTTGAAACTACAAATAATGTAGCAGAGTATGGGGATCTTCTTTAGGTTTGAGGGATGCTAAAGATACGAATATTGAGGAGTTAGCAGTGTTTGGGGATGTTGAACTAATTGTGCATCAGGTTAACAATTTGTATCAAGAAAAACACCCCAGGTTAAGGACTTACAAAAATGAAGTTTGGGATCTTATTGATAATTTTTTCTTAGCTTTTAACATATCTTTTGTTCTAAGAGAAGAAAATGCTATGGCAGATTCTTTGGCTATTTCTGCAAGTAACATTAAAATCCCTTTGCCCCCCCAAGCTAAAATATGATGTGGAAGTAAAGTATAGACCCTCTATACCTGGAAATGTCAAACATTGGAAGGTCTTTGAGGATGATCTTGAGATTAATAGATTTCTGGAAATAGTGGAAGAGTTTTCTGCTCTTCACGTTGATCAAGATTATGATGATACAAAAATCCCTCATGTTGATATTTTCCTTAATAAAATTGCAGACCACAAGATTGTTCAACTTCCCAGTAACCATATTCCAAAGGGATTGGTCCCCTTGGAGAGATTATTTGATAGAAATTATGTTTCTGTGAAGGCTAAAGGTTCAAATGAAGAAGCTAATGTGACTGAATGCAACTTAGGTATAGAGGAAAATCTCAAATATGTCAAATTGTCTAGTAGCTTATCAAAGGAGAAAAGGGTTGAGTATGTGAAGTTGTTAAAGGAGTTTGCTGATGTATTTTCTTGGAAATATGAAGATCTACAAACTTATGATACAAGCATCATTGATCATAAAATCCTTTTGAAAGATGAGACCAAGCCATTTAGGCATAAACTTAGACAGATAAATACCATGTTGCTACCTATTATGGAAAAGGAAGTCAAGAAACTACTTGATGCTAAGATCATCATGCCTTTAAGGTACTCTGAGTGGGTGGCCAACCTAGTTCATGTGAGGAAAAAAAAATGGTGAAATCATACTTTGTATTGATTTCAGAAATCTTAACAGAAGTTCCAAGAAAGATAACTATCCCTTGCCTAAGATGGAACATATTTTACAGAGAGTGCCTGGTTCAGAAATGATGTCTATGATTGATGGCTTCTTGTGATACAATCATATCTCTTTCCTACCTAAAGCTAGAGAGAATACAACTTTCACTACTCCTTGGGGCACATTCATGTATGCTAAAATTTCCTTTGGTATAATGAATGCATGAGCAACCTTTCAATGAGAAATGGATTTTTCCTTCATTGGGGAGAAGGAAACATTTGTGGTCATATATCTGGATGACATTATGGTGTTCTCAATATCTAATAAGGAACATTATCATCATTTGAAGAATTTTTCCCTGAAGTGTAGAAAGTTTGGGTTGTCTCTCAATCCTAAGAAGTCTTTGTTTTCTATGAAAGAAGGTAAGTTGTTGGGACACATTATATCAACAGAAGGGGTAAGGATTGATCCAAGTAGAGTAGAGTCTATCCAGAATCCGTCTCTTCCTAGATCCAAGAAGTAGATCCATTCTTTCTTGGGTAAATTTTTTTTTAAGAAGATTCATATCTAACTTTGCTAAATTGGTTAAGTATATCACATCTATGCTTAGAAATGGAAATGAAGTGAAATGGACTGTTGAAGCTTAGAATTATTTTGACCAAATAAAATAAACATTGACTGAAGCACGTGTTCTCATCGGCCTTGATTATTCAAAGGAATTTATGATATTTTCTTTTGTCTCACATGACACATTGGTTTTTTTCCTTCTTCAGAAAAACACAAATGGGATGGAGCAGCCTATTTCCTTTTTCAACAGAGCATTAAAGGATGCATAGATGAGGTATGATATTATGGAAAAGAAGGCTTATGCTTTGGTTAAATCCCTTAAAACCTTCAGGTTATATATTATGCATTCCAAGATTATTTCCTATGTCCCATCAACTTCTGTCAAGGAAATACTTATCCATCCAACCTAACATAGATGGAAATAGGAGAAAATGGATTGCCAAAATTCTGGAGTTTGACCTTGAAATGAAGCCTACTAAGTTGGTGAAAGGGAAATCTTTAGCTAGATTGTTGGCTTAATCAAATTTCAAAACATTGGGGGTTAATTTCATGAACCTAAACTATGAAAATTAGAAAATTGATATCTCTGTCAAAATATCACATATTACCCCCGGATGGGGTGTTAATGGAGTACACTTGGCAATCAGAGGAGGACGGAGCATGACAGCGGGGCACTGAGCCATGTGATGGGCTCGTGCCACCACCCGCTACCCTCCTGCGACTTTAATACACCTCTTGTTAATGGAGCGGGCATTAATGCATCTCCCATCCTATGCATTTTCTATGGCGCTGCTTCTGGTTTTAGTTCATTGTTCAGGCTGGTGGCTGGAGGAGTTCTCCCATCCGATCCCATGGCCGACGCGGGATAGTGCTAGCGGCCCCCTGGAGACTCCCCCTCACTTCTGTACCTTCACCCGCTACAACGAACCTTCCATGCCTAACCACAAGCCACGGCTGAGAGGGAGGCCACGATGGGGATCTCCCTGGAGACCTCGTCAGCCTTCGGCTCCCCCCTCTGCTCAACCTCCCACTGGTCCCTCACTTTGATTTCCGATAGAGACGATGGAGTCTATCCACAGCCTTGCACTTGTCCCTCGACCACTCATCTCGGCCTTGCGCACCCTTCATTCACCTTCGATGGCTGAACCAGCCCACCTACCTCTCTCGGCTCTTCCAGAAACCTCAGCAGACCAGAACCCCTCTCCCTCGCGCGACCAATATCATAAGGAGCACCCCTTTGCGGATACAGTCCACGACGAGCAATTAAAGGACAAGTTGTCCATCCTCTATGGCTTAGTCTTCGAACTTCGCCAGGGGGTGGAGGATTTGCAATTTCGACTACAGCTCAACAATGAGAAGATTACGCTCTTCCTCCAGCTTCTTTCCTCTCTGCATGAGGCTGTCCCTCCAGACACGGGAGGAGCGACCTCCAAGATTCGACCAAATGATGACACAGTTGACATCGAAGAGGATAAGTGGGGTGAGACTTTGAGGCAGGAACCCAACGCAACCCCCCACAGTGAGGATGTTGTGATGCAGTTTGCAGAAGAGGTCGGGAGGAAACAGAATGATAGCGAGACTGTGGCCGAGCCTCAGATGAAGGACACCGCGTGGAGCAGCCAGAACATCGACACCACTGCGAAGGTCGAAGTGCAATGGGGGGACGGAACACCGATCATTGAAGAGGAACCTTGGCCCGGGGATCTCCAAGGCACCTGGCCAGGTTACGTGTCAAGCATCTAGGCTATAGAGGTCGTGTTAAGTGTTTTCAATTTCTGGTTGTTGTTCATGTAGTCTCAGACTTTACTGTTAAGTAGGCATTATGAAACTTACGATGACTAAGTTGTTGATTAGGATGGTTTCCCTTCTGTTGGGGCAGTCCAATAAGCATAGTTGGATTATCACTGTACTTGGGATCTCCCTTTTTCCTTTGGAAGGTTTTTAATACATTTTACTTCTTACTTAAAAAAAAAAAATCTCACATATTAGTCCTAGCTTGGAAGAATGCACTTGGTACAAATACATTATTTATTTTCTGCAAAAGTTGCAGCCTCCTGATGGTTTGGAGAAGAAGAAGGTGAGAGATTTGAAACTAAAAGAAATCATATATTGTCTTATTAATCACATATTGTGTTCGAAATATCCTTTAAGGGTTCTCTTGAGATTTCTAGATCCACAAAGGATCAAAAGACTGTGACTGAGTTTCATGACAACTTCTATGGGGTTCATCATTTTTTGAGAACCACATCATATAATATCCTCAGATATGGGTATTTTTGGCCTAGCCTTTTTAATGATGTTTGTGAAAATATTAGGGCCTGTGATAAATGTCAGAAGTTTTCAGGAAATAAACAACTAAAATATTTTCCTCTAAAGCCTGTGGTGGTTTTTGGTCCTTTCCAATAGTGGGGACTTGACTTCATTGGGGAAATGCATTCAGCATCAAGTGGTCAACATCAGTGGATTTTGAATGCAACTGAATATTTCACTAAGTGGATAGAAGACATTCCTACAAGGAGTGCCTCACACAAGGTAATCATTGGTTTTATTGAAGATATTATGTCAAGATTTGGTTTTCCAAGCAAGATTGTTACTGATAATGCTGCATATTTCAAAGCTGAACCATTGGTGAAGTTTTGTGAGAAGTATGGGATTCAATTAGTTCATTCTACCCCTTATTACCCCCAAGTAAATGATTTAGCAGAATATTCTAACAAGAGCCTTATAAATATCATCAAGAAGTTATTGGAGGACAACAAGAAATCATGGGACTCAAAGCTGAAATTTGCCTTACGAGATGATAGAGTCACTACAAAAATATCACTTGGTATTTCCCCTTTCTAGCTTGTTTATGGGATTGAAGCTATTTTTCCTACTCAGCTTGCCTTTCTTGTGGAAAAGTTCCTTCAGGATCAACAAGGAGAACTAGATGATATGGTCAGAAGGATGCATCAGCTAGTAGAAGTACATCAGACTAGGGAGAAACTCCTTGATAAAGCACAAATCTATCAACATAAGATCAAGCAAGATTTTGATAAGAAGGTAAACAAAGAAGATTTTCATCTGGTAAATTTGGTGCTCGAGTGGGATGCACTCAAGCAAGACAAAGGAAAACATGGTAAATTCAAAGCCTTGTCGATTGGTCCTTTCAATATTTCTGAATTTTTTCAAAATAATACTTATAAATTGAAGAACTTGGAAGACTCTGAAGTTTTTGGTGGTCCTGTTAATGGGCACTTTCTAAAGAAGTATTTTTCTTAAGACATGAGTGGTTTTCCCCTCCATTGTAAATATCATTTTTTTTTTCTTTTTATTGAATAATGACCCCATATCCCTAGGATAAGACACTGAAGATGCTTGTTCTTGGCAGCTCACAAGGAGCATGCCATCCCCTGTGGAGCCAAATGTTATCACATGGAATTGATTGGGTCAATTCAACCTTAGTTTTTTGATTTTTTTTTATCTTTAGTGTTGTTTAGTTTTTACTTTTTTCCTCTTCCTTATAGTCTTTTAGGTTTTAGCACAAATAAAGTTAGTGTTAATGTTGGACCAAACCCTTGGTTTATATCTTCATATTTATGACAAGGTTAGACAAGCCATCATCCTTATGCTTCCACCACCACCCTCACATGTCACCACATCCATGATGTACTAAAACCCCTCCACTTTGTCCCTCTACCTGTTAGAAGGTCAAATCAGGTTCTTTTTGTATGCTTCCATCTCATTAGACATTCTGTAGAACATCTCATGTACACTTTGCTCTCATCACCGTAATTGCACTTATGATGCTTTGTCAGTCAATCTCCTTGTTTTCAACACTCATTTTTTTAACGAAATAATCTGGGATTTCATCATTTAAATATTTTCTAATTGTTTTTCCAAGACTTAAAATTGCTCCTAGCTCGACACTCCAAAAAATTGTGTTTTCAGATAGGCGTTACGAAAATTGTTGTGAACTGGCTGGTGAAAATAAGTTGGAGGTTAGACCAGCTATAGGTGGATTCATCCAAGCTCAAGAATATCAATTTTGAAGCCTCAACCTCTAGGTACTCCATGATCATTTTAAGTTCCTTTGAAGGACAATAAAGGTTGTTTTCTATCATTGCTTCTCCTAGGCACTGCGAACTAATGGTCCACGCTGCCAACTCTCCCTCTTAGCTCTGTTGTCACAATTCTCAGCCACTGGTAGAGCTCTTAGACTTTTTTACTAAATACTAAGAAAACCTTGCTGTCAGGCCACCTTTCCTATCCCTTATTTGGGTTTTGCTTCTTATGTTGTGAATTCTACTACGAATCCTCTGTTTTGGCAATACAAACCCTGTGCAACAACTCAACACTGTTATTCACCTACCTCAGAACTTGTATCAACTAGTTATCATTAAGATTTCCTTTCTTATTAAAGTCTATCTACTTTGGAAATTTTAAAAAAGGTCTTTTGCTGATAAAGTTAAATGAGTTTTGCAAAATGATGGTGAAGTGTTAAACAATTTTTTTTTGCAACAACTTTATCCTTGCATTTCCATTTTCCTATGTAGTCTTCCTTTATTTCTTGACTATAGAATTTCCTTTCATAAGCTTAGAGGCCAAATAGTCTCAAAGAACATTAAAACCTTAGACAGAAACTAGCTTTGAAAAAGATTATCCATCTACACCCTAAGACCTTTGTCTTTTTTTTTTTCCTCTTGCATCACTCAAATTGTTGTTTTAGTTTTCTCCCTATAACATCAATGGATACTCCACAACATAAGAAGGATCACAAGGGTGGGGGCATAGTGAGGACTGAACCCTATGACATGTAGTTGTTTTCTACTGAACCTCTCATCATGGAGGTATTCCAGAGAGTGGGATGTTTCAATTTATGTCAAAATATACAGAGGGGGCACCCTGAGGTAGCTAGAGAATTTTCCTTGTATTTTGATGGAACCAAAACTAAGGTGGGGAATCTTGAAATTGGGGTATCTGAAGCAACCATAGCAACAACTACTGAGATACCAAACACTAGTGAAATATGGTTTAAGTCCATGAATCTAAATGAAACCTTCTCTAAAGAATTCCTTAAACCAGAATGTCAGGGAGATAACCTATCAAATGGAGTGCCTAGGAGCCACATGGTTGAATGATTTGATAAGATGCTAAGGGTGATCCAAATATATTTCACCTGTGAGGGAAAGTTCAATATGATTTATCAATACCACATTAGACATTTGCTAAACTTCACAGGAAAAGACCTCATGAATCTCCCTTTCTATTTGTTTAGAAGCATTGGGAAAATGACTATCATGGTACAAGATAAGTCCAAGGAAGTAGATACAAGTGTTTTTCACTTAGGACTGATTAAAATTCTTGTGATGGAGGAGCTGAAGAAGAAAAACATTGACTAGGATCAGTTCATTGCCTCTGCACATTTGCAATTAAATGCTGCTCCTACTCCACAATCTAAAGTGCAGATTCCTCTTCAGGCTGACAACACTGTTCACATAGAGACAAGTAGGAAGAGGAAGAGCAAAGACATTGCTAAAAATGATGAGGATCCTAATGAACAAGAAGGAGAAGGATGATTTTATAACTTTCCAAAAGGGAATTTTCACCCCAAACAACTCCATAATTAGCAGAAATTCCATCAGCCAGAGCCACAGACACAAAGGGAAGGAGGTTATTTTTTTCATCACCATATGTTGCAGTTGAAACTAAATTTAGGAGGCCTTTCACCAGGTCATCATAAAAAAAATAAAGTATTTAGAAAGAGAATGTAGTGGAAGCTCCCATCAAGAGAAAAGGTAAAAATGTGGCTATTGAAAAACACATTGAGGTGATAAACATAACCACCCCTCCAAAGAACACTACTTTTAAAAGGTCGATCAGATAGCTTATAGAAGCCAGAGCTGAAATTGCTAAATTGAAAAGGGGAGAGTTAGTTGGAAATAAGAAGTTAAGATACCTCATGGATATGTATCATGAGAATCTCATACAGACCAAGTTCATTGCTAAGAGATTTAGACCTCTCCACATGCAGCTTAAAATCCTATACAGAAAAAATTTAGCCTACCAAGGTCAGATCAGGGGGTTAAAGATGGAGCTGAATCCTTTGAAGGAAGAGTTATCCAAGATAAATTTGAATATGTTGGCCCAAGCTACCACTAGAAGGAGTACCAGACTCAGGAAGTGAAGTGAATTATCTTAAAGAATATCAGTTTTGGAAGTTCTTATCCTTGCATTTTTGAAGATTTTGGGGAAGTATAATGCCTATAATTGAGATTTTCACTCATACACCACATTATGAGGCTTCTGCATGCATACCTAACTCTGGGGAAAGTTTTTGGGTGTTTTGGGATTAAACTAGACTAAATGAGCAGGCACAAAATAGTTCATAGCGCTTGACATTGTGAATTGGTTCATACAGTCAAATGCTGCAAACTTTGCTACAAACTGGCTGATACAGTCAACGCTACAGGATTTGCTGCGAACTCCTATTTTGATGGTTTCAAGATGATCAATGATCACCGGATGGATAGGGGAGCATGGTACAATTGTTTGAAGGTCAATTTAAAGCTGGAGGATACCTGGCAAGAAAAAGAATGCACTCAAAGGACACCTCATTATGCAAGATTAAGGTGTTAGGATAGTTTCCAACATTATCCTTTTTTGTAGCAGTTTGTTATTTCCAATTTGTATAGGTGTAATTACCTCAGTTTAAGATGAAAGAATCCTATGTTAGAGGATGAACTCACATTGTATGCTATTTTTCCCTATCTAGGTTGTAAAAGCAGCATTAGAAGACATTTTGTAGGTTCGAATGGTTGATGTAAAAGACTCTTTTGGTGATATTAATGTAACAGAGCCTACTCTGGTTTGATGTATCGGACTTGATGAAATTTTGTTTAATGGAAGTCATTTTTCTCTCTTGCCATATTATATCTCTCCCATTTTGAATTTTTACTGTCATTGAATGATTTAAATGATATTTTGTAGTTGTAATACAATGGATGTTTGATTGTGATGCTGTTATAACTTTCTCAGAGTTTTTTTTATCTTGGATTTAAGAAACTCTTGTATCTTAAACTTTTCTCTCCTTTGTCTACTAGTAAACCTGATACTAGTGGTAGACTCAATTCATTTTTCTTACTAAGTCTTCCTTTTATCCACACTAATCCTCAAAACCCTGACCTAAGTTAAACAAAAGAATTCTTTTGCTCATGCATTTCATCTAGAATTTCCCGTGTTTTGACATTGCTAAAATGAGTTTTATCCATTTTACACTGTATTTTAAGAATTATCTCATAAACCTATTGATGGGTACTGAACTTTCACTTTAGCATTCAAAGTGTAACTTTAAGTGCTAACACTATGGTTATCAAATTGGAACATCAGATTCTTTACCTAGATCATTAGGAACCTGATCTGCTACCCTGGGTTCTGCCCTTGTCAATGATGGGTCAAATGGTTCTTCAACATATACTTCTACCTTTCCACAGTGGAGTGGTTACCTACGTGATATGAGGGAGAAAGGAATGATAAATCATACTAATCACAAATGGGGTAGGGTATTGTTGGAAATTTGACTCAAACTGGGTCATTTCTTGGCATCATTCTGTTTCTTCCAACTTGGACTATTTTTCTTTCTTTTCACTTGCTGATGTAACAAATCCAATTGTCATTAAATATTTTATGGCAACATGGACAGTTTGCAATATTATTGGATAGGAGTCGGCTAACTCGGGAGCAATTTTCCCTCTAGAGTTATCTTTCTGGTAGGTTCTTCGACGATGCATTTTTAAATTTCCAATCAATCCATAACTTTGGTCAATTTTCTGAGCATCTGGGTTGGTTTAAAATGGGGAAAACCCCCTAGGATAAGGTTTTGAAATTTATGGAACCTTGATCCATGCAAAACTTAGGCTACCCTGAAAATCTAGCTGGATTATGTCCCATATTTTTGCTTGAAAAATGGGTCTGTTTTCTCTCGAGTTAGCCTACTCCTTATTGGATATCCTGTAATGTGATGCCAACATTTAGTAATTGCATGTATTACACCAATAAACTCTTTCATTGTTACCGTACATGGTCAGTGTGAAATATTATTGGATATCCTGTAATGTGATGCCAACATTTATTAATTGCATGTATTACCTCAAGAAACTCTTTCATTGTTACTATACATGGTCAGTTTGCAATATTATTGGATATCCTGTAATGTGATGCCAACATTTATTAATTGCATGTATTACCACAACAAAACTCTTTCATTGTTACAGTATAATTTAGTTATGTGAGTGAAATCTTTGGCCAATAATATCTAGCCTGCTACAGAGTCTTTAAGACTCTGTCAGTCAGTTGCCAATCCATGATTCCATGGAGCATGACAATCATGCCTCCACCCTCGACATTTGTGATTAGTTCGACGACCTCTGCCCTCCAGCACCGGGAAGGTCGTTTCCGTTTCAATTGTCTTCCATCCATTGATGGCCATAAAAATGTGCCCATTGGATATATGATATGGATGGATGGATGAACTTGATGTCATGATCGTTGAATTTAGTAAGGGTGCCAGGTTTTGAATTTTAAATTTAGTAAAGGTGCCACATTTTCAAATTTTAATTTCACAAATTTCCACGTTCAATATTTGTTCATTAACAAATAGCGGACAATGGACTCTGAGAGCTTTTCTAGCTTAAAATTCCTTGTCTTAGATTCGATGTTGAGTCAGTTCTTGGTGAGGATTAAGTCATTTTTGGAGCCTTGTAAGCTTCACTTATTCTTGACATTTATATCACAGGTGGAATACTCGTGTTTCCTTCTCTTCATCTCCCTAGGAACAACTATCCATGGAGATCGTATTCAAGTGGAATCACCTAGTGTTGTGCCTTCCATACTTAACTGTGTTTTCTTCGCATGTTTGTGCGTTTGTGCACTCATACCCTCTTCATATAAAATTTAAGCGCAACTTGTTCTTGATTTCGTGTTTTCTTCGCAGGTCTATGGGGTTGTTCTCTCATACCCTCTTCATATAAAATTTAAGCGCAACCTGTTCTTGATTTAACAATGGATCATTTGTGAAGAATTTTCTCTCATACCCTCTTCATATTAAATGTAAGTTCAACTTTTTCTTGATTTTGCAATGGATCATTAGGGAAGAATGCAACTTATGGTGTCGTTGGTGCTCCTGCTCGTCTCTCATTTTTGCATGGAAGACTCCTTGCATACACCCATCAATGACCATGAAATTAAGGTTACCTCTAGTTGGTTGGGTGGTGTT
>ML779827.1:337375-379074 GCA_009831015.1 Picea engelmannii | reverse complement strand
TTGCAATGGATCATTAGGGAAGAATGCAACTTATGGTGTCGTTGGTGCTCCTGCTCGTCTCTCATTTTTGCATGGAAGACTCCTTGCATACACCCATCAATGACCATGAAATTAAGGTTACCTCTAGTTGGTTGGGTGGTGTTGCATCTTATGATCCGCGGGGGTTCGATTCCTTTGCGGGCTAGATCTGCAATGGAACTATGGGGGAGTGCAATGGTTATAGTGAGGAGTTTATGATGGATACTAAAGTGCACAGGAGGCTTCTGAGGAGGTTCGATTACTACATCAAATATGGAGCACTCGATGTTAAACGAGCTCCATGTCGACCTCAGTTTTGGAGGTCTTATTACACTCATAATGTTTATAGGGAAACAGGGCCTGTTAGGCCCTATCACAACCCTATCATAGGAGATGCATTGCTATCACTCGATGCAGGCGTTACACGAGCTAAGATTCACATTGCTTCCTTTCTTTACCCCCTTTCTAGAACCTTACTATGTAGCACATTTTATTGTCCAGAGAAGTAATATTATATGTGTGCGTGGGTGTTATTTCATTTTGATGGTTAGCAGGAAGTTGTATCACTTGCACTATTTGATAACTATTCCATAATTTTTGGTTGGTATTTACGATTTATTGAGTTTGGTATGTATTTATCGATAAGAGATGGACAATTTTCTCAATAAATTTAGGTTGATAAATTCCCATTATCATAAATGATCGCGTGTAGTCTGAAACACTCATGGTATGTTGCAATATTATTGTAGTCATTTCCTTCATCATCGTATTTAATTTGGAAAACAAAATTATACTAAATAATTGCATTAGATAGAAGAAGGGATCTCGTTTAAAAAATGTTCTTTTGCATTTTTTATTTTACAACAAATAATTGCACGAGAGATAAGAAGGGATATTGATTGAAAAAATAGAAAATCTTCAACAATTTTGCATAAATTAAATCTAAGATCAGACCATCCCACAAACAAGAAAAGATATCGAAAAGCCACTGGCTTTTGCATTATTGATCATAAATATCATGAGAATGAATCTATATGAAAATCCATTTGCTACAACAAATGTAACCTAGTAAAAGACTCTATGTAATGCCATGTGTGAAGCTCGAGATTGGATATGTTTTAAAACTCACATCAAATTGTTGACTAAAAGCACTTCAACACCAACATAAAATCTTTTTAAACAGAGTTTCATGACTAGTTAATGGTTTTTCCTTCTCTCACATTGGGTGCTTTGATTAAGTTATATTCATATCACTTACTATTAAAAAAAAATAGAGTATGTTTCAAAACTAGTTAACGTTATGCAATTTGGTTTTTAAAACTTTGGGTATAATTTATAAATGAATTTAAATGATATGAATGTAAAAAATGATTGAGCATCCAAATTATACCATCTTTATCACTTTGAATTTAGTATTCCATTGTAATTTTTCAGATTATACCATCATTATCACTTTGAATCTACCAATCTAATACAAAATTTTAATTTGCAACATTCATGTGAAAACATGTTATACAACCTCCATGTTATGGGACTTATCTGTAAATGCAGACATAAAGATATCTCCCTAGATCTAGAAAAAAAACAAAACAGAATATAACGCTTTCTCTAAGCTCTAATTATTGAGTTTACTAGTTAACAAGAGATAAACAACATACTGTTTAAATGTCGCTTCCTCCTGCCATTGTCATCCTAGCTCCACTTTGGTGCTCCTATGATATTGAATCTGCAAGGGAACACACTCCAACCAAAGTGAAAACAATCCAATATACTCAATAAGAACTTATGTAGATGATCAAGGAATCATACAATAAAAAAAGAAAAGTTTTATGGGAAAGAAACATATCATTGTATTATATTTAAAGTAAAAGTGGAGATTACAACCAAAGCCTTGATGTTGCAAGGTCCCCTCTCGATGACCCTTTTCTCCAATACACACACTTGCTCCAAAATTGAATGAAGAATATCCACAATGACTTGATGAACTGAAATGAAGTCCTCAAGTATGAAATGAGGTAGAACTCCTCATCCAATTCTTAGCCTATTCAATATTAATCTTGCTTGAATCAACCTTAATTAACCTTAGCCTTTTCCATGAGAAATCCCTCTTTATATAAGGGAGAGAGAGATGGTTGAAGAGATTAGGATAATCCCACCAAATCAGAGAAGCGAGTAAGATCTAAACCATACGAATGCCACCTCATCGTCTAGAACATCCCCTTCTAGAACTTTCGTGAAACTCGACATTTTCTTAGTCTTTTGACATCGTTGCACCCTAGCTGTAGAGCAGCCTGTGAAGATGTCATAGCCCAGCTTTAGAGCAGGGGGCGATGATCAGGCATCGTCGCATCCTATGTATGGTGCAGCCTATGATGACCTTCCTTAATAGGGTTTTTGAGAAGAGAAAGTCAGTCACTTTCCTCATGAAGAAAGACTCTTTTTGGGAACATGAACACATGTTGTCAATGGATCACTGGGGTGACCAAAATAATGTGTAACATTCCATAAAAAAGCTTTCCATGTCGATTTTTTTTAATCTTTGAACCCAAGCGATAAGCCAAAGTATAATAAAACTATACAGTAAACAAAGTTATGTATAAAGTAAAATCTGAGTGCTTGAGAATGATGAACATGGAACATGTATTTATTTTACAACATTAGATGAAATTGAATTGAATAATACATGCATTAAATTCATTATCCACACTCAGAGACATTGAGGGACATTATAAAGGATTTGTTAATGTAAATTTTTAAATTTATAATATCTAAATTATTTTAGAAAATAGTGTTTTAGATTTTTTAATATTAGATATATACATTATAATTTAAAACAAAAAATAAGATATAAAAATTTCATTCCAAATGTTACCTGATATATTAAAAGTATTTATTCCAAAGTTTCAAAATTAATGTTAAACCTTTATTAAAATCTAAATACTAAATATCATATAGCTAATAACTATGTATGATTGTGTAATGAATTTTGTATATATATATTTTTTATGGATATTGATTAAACAAATTCTTATGCTATAGAAATGTAATGTGTTATGAATTAAGTAGTAGGGTGTTGTGTTATTGAATTAAGTATTAGGTAGATATTGCATTGCACTTGTTGTTATGGTTAAATTTAAAATTATTTATGGTGTGTTATTGAGTTGAGTGATACTTAGAGACTCTATTTCAATTGTTGTTATTGTTAGAATTAACACTACTTAAATAATTTGAAGTTCTTCCCTTATCAATTATTAAAATGCACAATGTGATGATTAGTATTCAATATTTTAAGGAGCTAATTTGAACCCTTTCTATTTCCAATTGTTAAAATGTACAATATGATGGTTAGGATTCAATATTTTAAGGAGTGTTGCATCCGACATGGATTAAGCACAATGAAGTAAGTTTTATTGGGGTTGGAATATAATCATTATAAAGTGAGTTTTATTAGGGTTGGAATATATGAGTAGAAGAAGGACAATAACTCCAAGGTACAAAGGACATGTACAACAAGACACATATAGAAGATAGTGTGACGTGGATTAAGGGAGATAAATATCCATCTTGTTGCAGAGTCTTTAAGACTTTGCAGACTAGATGCTTGTGAAACCACACTCGTGTGCTTAATAACTTCGCCCATACATGCTCCCATTCACATTCATCCTTCCATGTAGTAATGCTACCATCTACATCCATCCCACTGTGCATCCTACCATGCATACATGCTCCCATCACTCCTTTTTTGACTCTCGTCGGCCACTAATATTGAGCGTCCAATTCACTAAACGACATAATAGAAACTGCCATTAACCCCAAAGGAGACATGAGGATATGCCCCATTGGGCCACCTGATCTCCATTTGAATGATGATGGATGAAATTTCATTTACCTACCAACATCATTAATTGTAACTTGGTGGATTTTAATGCAACATTGCCACCCAACGACCATTCAAATTTCATCTTGGTGCTCCTTCGCTGGCTCTCCAATATTTCTCTTTGAGATCTGTTCTACAACTGTCGAACCTTCCTCACTCCAAATATATTTGATTTGGGTCCCAATTTTCTCAAGGCCACTAAATCAAGCCCATGTAACATGTTTGTGATCCAATAGGTGAAGAAAAATATGCAGAATATATTCTTGGAGCTGGAACCAGAGAATATTTAATACATGGAGAGAAGCAGTGAGAATCCTGTGTGAAGCATCAACCAAATTTTCCCCTATGAATACATCTTGGGATATCCTATTATAAATCATCTCTACCAAATGGAGCAATCGATCTCAGAATGGCTGAGCCAATGAGCGTCGCGGTCTATCGTCTATGTTTTTCTTTGGAATAGGAATTTTTTGTCGGATGCCTAGAATCAAGGAAGTAATTTGTGCAACGGTACATTTTCATTTGTTAATTACCAGTTAGCAATAGCCATGTCTGAAATATTGATAAGAACTCATTTTGGTTCTCCTTGTGCAGAGTATGCGCCATATGCCAATGTGAATATTAAAGTGGGTATACAATCATGTGTTTACCTTGTGCTGGTTTCCATCATCCGTGTGGGTCATGGTGGATTCTCAACTACTCAGAGCTATGCCCTATTATTTGTAAGTTGGATGTTGTTGAGCAACATGAATTTTGATGATTTTAATTAGTTGTTCAAAATTGTAACCACTTCCCATTTATTTTCACATCCTTGAACAAAAATGTATAATAAATAAATTTTGAATCTTTCTATAACTCTCGATCCTTCTGACGTGCAAATATCATTCATGGTGAGAAGATTTATTTTTCCTCAGTATAGGAAATATTGTAAATTGGCACTCACAATATTCAATAATGAACTACCCCTGCATTCTTAACCATGTTGTATTCATGAAGTTCAATTAGTTTCGAATTCTCTTAAAAAATAGGCTTGTTTGCAGTTGATTTTTTAAGATCCGTGAAGAGTCCTAAATTTTTTATACAGAAATAATGTTGTGTGGTTGTGTAAGAAAAGAACCACGAATAAATTTCAAATTGTTGGCAATGAGATCCCATATTGTCCATGTCCAATGCACAACAAAAATGTTTGGTTTAAAGTGAAGGGCCATTGGATGTTAATCCATTTGATGAAAAAATGGTTTCCAAAAATATTAGTGTTAAATTTTAATCTATTAATAAATTTCTTTTCAATTTACTATATAGCCATAGCATAGAGAGGATCACTGAGAGAAACAAAATCACAAGATACACAACATTTATCCTGGGAAACCCTCATGGGGAAGAAAACCCAGCAAAAACATCTTTAATATAGATACCCAATACAATGCCAAGACAATAAACCAAACACTAGAGAATATCCTTAACTGAGAAATGTGCCTCTCTCTCTTCCTTCTTCTCCAACTGCAGCGACCAAACTTGCGCTCTAGATGATCGAATGAGTGAGTGAACAAATGAGGCACTGACTTCCTTTATTTATACAAACCAATAGGTGTTGAAAAGGTGTCTCTTCGTTGGGCAGGGCCGACTTGTCTTCTGAGTGGTTAAAACCACTTTAAATTTCCCGGGGGATGATTTCTCAATTTGCATAACATATTTAGGGTTTGACCAATCCGAAAAAGGGTATTTGGTCAATTACAAGGCCCGACATTATCAATCCACAAAAGGGGATTGATCTAATGAATAATAAATGAATAATAAATAGAATACTCTTTGCAGTTACAATATTTCAACACTTCCCCTTAACAATAAGGTTATTCTACAACATCATCGAGAGAGAGAGAGGGAAGCAACATCAACAACATATGGAAAACTCATTGGCATATCTATAAATCATCGAAAGTTTTTCTCATCATTAATATATTCATTCACAATAGGGAGCTAGAATGGCATCATCATCATCTGCATCAACATGGATTAGTATAACACTAATACATCATCATCAATAACAACACAAGTATGATACAACATCAACAAAAAAAATATCACAACACAAAAGTTGTAGCATCATCAACAACAATAACATCACATCATGAAGGATAGAGTATCATCATCAACAACAACATCACAACAGGAAGGCTGGAGTATCATCAACATCAACACTAGGCTGGAAATATTCAACACAAAGCTGACATCTCAACAACATTAGCACAAGGATGGAAATCTTCAGCACAATGCTAGAATCACAACAACATCAACACGAAGATGGAAATCTTCAGCACGAGGCTGGCATCACAACAACATCAACACGAAGCTGGAAATCTTCAGCACAAGGTCGACATCACAACAACATCAACATGAATATGGAAATCTTCAGCACTAGGATGGAAACACAACAACATCAAAATGAGGCTGGAAATCTTCAGCACTAGGTTGGCATCACAACAACATCAACACGAGGCTAGAAATATTCATCACTAGGCTGGCATCACATAAACATGAGCACAAAGTTGGAAATCTTCGGCACTAGGATGACATCACAACATCATCATGAGGCTAGAAATATTCAGCACTAGGATGGCATCAACACTACTCCACCATGAGATCATGGTTGACCCCAGACTGAAACAACTTCTTGAAATGCTCTTTCTATCAGAGACACTTCCAGGCCAATTTGAATTGGTATAACTACTTAGTCTAAAGTCATGATCTCCATTATAACTGAGACCACAATCTAATGTACCCTTAAGGTACCTCATCACATGTTTTGCAACAACCAGGCGAACACATCTAAGATCTACCATAAATTGAATCAAGGTGTTCACAACAAAACATATATCTGGCCTGGTGTTCGTTAGATACATAAATGATCCAATGATCTGTCTATACAATGTAGCATCAATCAATTCTGACGAAGTGTCAGCCGGGATATTCAACTTTGTTTCCATGGGTGTATTCATGGATATGCACTCCAACATATCAAATCTCTTCAATATTTCAACTGCATACTTCCCTTGGTTAAGGAAGATCTTCTCTGGGCTCTACCATACCTCAAGACCTAATAAATAGTGCTTTAGGAAAAGGTATTTCATGTAAAATTTTGCAGCAAGCTTCTTCTTACAATCAACAATGATATTTTCTTCTCTAGTTAATAATAATTCATCCACATACAACAACAATATAACAGGCTCATCATTCATAACCTTGAAGTAAAAGTTAGAATCAACTTTACTCTTGGTAAAGTCCAAGCTCCTCAGGAAACTGTCAATCCTTCCATACCAAGCTCATTTATCTTGCTTCAATTCATACAAAGCCTTCTTCAACTTGCAGACATGAGTCTTCTTGTCTTCAAATTCAAACCCTTGAGGTTGTTCTATATACACTTCTTCTTCAATGACACCATTCAAGAAAGTTGTTTTCACATCGATTTGGTGTAACTTCCACTTCATCTTAGCTGCAAGAGCTATGATGGTTCTGATTGAAGTGTATTTGGCTACAACAGAAAACATCTTTTCATAGTCAATGCCTTCCTTTTAAGAAAATCCACGAGAAACAAACCTTTTTTTTTATTTCTCAATACTTCCATCAAGAACATGTTTTATTTTGAAAATCCATTTGGAAGATACCACATCCTTGCTCTATGGTCTAGGAACTATTTCCCATAAATCATTCTTTATAATGGATGGGTATTATTTTTTCATGGCATCTTCCCATTCTTTCTTCTGAATAGATTCTTCAAAGCAATTAGGCTCCTTCTCTAAGAGATCACACATCAAAGCTATATAACTGGAGAATGGATTGGGTTTCTTGACTTGTCTTATGGTTCCTTCGGGGGCACCATACTTCTCTCCATATTGAATAAGTTCCCTTGCCCAGGATGGCTTTCTCTTGTGGGAGATCGTCATCTGGGGAGGTTATTGAGATTCTATTATGTCATGATATTCTAGAATCTCCTCATTAGGGGAAGTTATGACTTCCCTCATTGGTTCTGGAACTATGGGAGCCATAGGTTCTTCTTCATATACTTCTTCAAGCTAGAATCTTCTTGATTTCTTGAGTGCTGCATCTTCATCAAATTTTACATCCCTGTTGATCTCAATATGATGGTAACTTGGTATATAAACTATGAAGGACTTGGAGACCTCACAGTATCCAACAAATATTCCCTTCTTTCCTTAATGGTCCAACTTGGTTCTTTTTTCTTTCGGAATGTGTACAATTACTGGGCAGCCAAATATTTTGATATGGCTTACTTCTGGCTTCTTTTTGGAGAACATCTCTTCAGGGGTCTTGAACCCAAGTGCACTATGGGACAATTTGTTTTGTACATATACTACTTTTTTTGCTACTTCTGCCCACAAGTGCATTGGAAGATCTTGATCATGGATCATGGTTTTCACTGCTTCCATTATATTCATGTTCTTTATTTTTTCTACACCATTTTGTTTAGGATTGTAGGGAGTGGTGAGCTCCCTCTTGATCTTGACATCTTTGCAAAAAATTTCAAACTCTTTTGAGGTGTATTATCCTCCATTATCTGACCTGAGTATATTGATATTTATTTCAGAGAGATTCTCTAGCAAGGCTTTGAATTCCTTGAATTTACTGAACACTTCATCTTTTGATTTCAAAACTTAAACCGAAAATAGTCATCAATAAAAGATACATAGTATACATACCCACTGATGGAAGTTGATGGCATTGGTCCACATACATTTGAGTGAATGAGATCTAGGACTCCTTCTGCTTTACTGTCTCTCTTCGAGAAAGGGTTCTTGATGTTCTTTCCTTGTGCACACCCATTGCACACACCTTCATGGTCAACCTTGAATTTTGGTAGACCTATGACTGCCTTGCTTACATATGGTAATTCTTTGTAGTTGATGTGAGCTAGTCTTCTATGTCAAAGTTCACATGTATTCTCAATGGAATGGGTCAAGGTTGCTTCTGAGTGACCCTTTATCTTATACAAGCCACCTTGTTCTTTTCCAATAACAATTGCTTCTTCCATGTTTTTTCCTTTGGGCCACATAAGAAATTATCCATATATGAAGGCAACTCTGAAGACTTTCTTTTCTAAAGCTGAGATAAAAAGTAAGTTCTTTTTCAAACCTGGTACATATAATACATCCTTCATCTTCATTGAGGTCCCTGAATCAATTTTGTAATTTGATTCTCCTACTCCTTTGATAGGGTATTGATAACCATTTCCAAGTGCAACTTTCTAGGGAAAATTCTTTTTTGTAAGGAAAGAGAGAATGTCTCTTTAACCTGTCATGTTCTTGGAAGCACCACTATCTATGAGCCAAGTGTCCTCACCTAGTGAAACTGATCCTGAGAGGGTAGAGATTAAGATATAGTCTTCAATCTGTTCTTTTATCATCTTTGTGGGTGGCTCTTCATCTTCAACTATATGGGCATGGTGCTTCTTGTTTCTCTTCTTGTATTCTTCTCATCTAGCTGGACTATTTTTAACAATATGTCCCATCTTGTCACAATGGTAACATTGGTAGGATGAGAAATATTTTTCTCTTCTTTAACCTTTCTAAAACTTCTGGAATCTCCTTGGAGGGTGATATTCTTTATGATTTTATTTCTGGAAGTAAGACCTCTTTCTTCCTCCTTTAGTATGAGTGGATAGGGATTGATCTTCATATCTTGATAGTAATGCTTCTTGGTTAGCTACTCTTACTTCTTCTTGAACACATTCTTCCCAAAGACTATCAAAGTGTAGTTTCTCCTTTTTGGCACAAATAGTTTGGATGAATGCATCCCAAGGTCTCATGAGACCATTAAGGGATGTCATTATAAGTTCTTCTTCATCTATAGTATCTTCCATTGCTTCTAGTTGTTCTTTGAATTGTGATATTCTGGAGAAATATTCTTGAATTGTTTCTCCTTTCTGCATCCTTGTACTTTTGAGTTGAGTTCTTAGATTCATCTTCCGATTGATGTTATTTTCTTCATATAATCTAGTTAGGGAATCAAAAATTTATTTTGGAGTCTTATTTGAAGCCACTTGAGGAATAAAGTGATATTTAATAAAATCTTCAATCATTCTTTTGGCCCTAACTGTGTCCTTTTGGTGTTTTTATTTAGCTATAGCATTAGAAGGTTATGGTACATATTTTTTAATGAATATTTCTAGGTCATTCTATTCAAGAATTAGTGTGACCCTATTCTTCCAGGCACTGAAGTTTTCCACACCTTCTAGTTTGTCAACAAGATTAGTGCTTGCAAACATCTTTACCTGGAGCTAGGAAAATGACCAAAAATAAAAAAATTCTTAGAATTTAATTTTGAACTTACCAAGAGGTGTGCTTGGCTAAGGAGAGTAGCCTGGTGCAGTTGGATTTTAGAAAATATAATTTTTTCCCCTTCAAACTTGACGGGCAGAATTCTAGACTAGTACTTCTGTTTTTTTGGTTTTCTGGTACCGGTGGAAACTAGGGTTTCACATTCCGAGACTTCTATTCACTGAAAAGGTATGCTGAAGGTGCTAATGAATTCCCTAGGCTAGGGCACACTTTTCTAGATGATTTTTGGGCTGAAATTCCTCTTCAATAAAAATCCCTAATTTTCTTGTACGACAATAGTGACGTTTTTCTTTATCCAGTGAAATATGCTCTCTTCATCTTAGCTCTGATACCATGTTAAGGTTTAAGATATTATTAGGTTTATTTTCAATTTACTGGATAACCATATCATATATAATATCACCCAGAGAAACACAATCACAAGATACACAACATTTATCCTGGGAAACCCTCATGGGGAAGAAAACCCAACAAAAACGTCCTTGATATAGATACCCAATACAATGCCAAGACAATAAACCAAACACTAGAGAATATCCTCATCTGAGAAATGCACCTCTCTCTCTTCCTTATTCTCCAACTGCATCTACCAAAATTGCACTCTGTATGATCGAATGAGTGAGTGAACAAATGAGGCGCTGACCTCCTTTATTTATACAAACTTACAGGTGTTGAAAATGTGTCTCTTTGCTGGGCAGGGATGGCTTGTCTTCTGAGTGGTTAAAACCACTTTAAATTGCCTTGGGGACAACTTCTCAATTTGCATAATATATTTAGGTTTTGACAAATCTACAAAAGGGGATTTGGTCAATTACAATGCTTGACATGATCAATCCACAAAAGGGGATTGTTCTAATGAATAATAAATCAATAATAAATAGAATACTCTTTACAGTTACAATATTTCAACAATTAGTTTAAATAGTTAATTGGTCATTAATCCATTTGATGGACAGATGGATGTGGAAAGGAAAAGATTGGTTTGTTGGGAGAGTGGATGGATGTGGAAAGGATAAGATTGGTTTGTTGGGACACTAGTTATTAGACCCATATTTAATATCTTCCATTCAATTGAAGAGATGACAAGAAATTCCTTGTCCGGTTATGGAAAACTTTCAATCCTCGGTTAGGAATAGTTTGAAGACAAGAAATTCCCTTCTTCATTATGGAAAACTTTGGTCGGTAGTAAGGATAGTGGATATTAAAATCGATATTACATATATTTAACTCAATTAAAGGAAACAATAAATTCCCTTCCCCGTTATGGAAAAATTTCAGTCCTATGTTAGAAAGAGTTGGAAGATGACAATAAATGTCCTATCTTGTTATGGAAAACATTGGTTTGTTGGGACAATGGTTCTTAAATCCATATTACATAATGACAGGAAATTCCCTCCATGTTTTAGATTATTTAAAGATTCATTACCTTTTACGAACTGCATTTCTTGATACCTGGAACATTAAAGTTATTTTTAGATATAGGGTTGTGGTAGAGATCCTTTAATATAGCGATCATTTTGTGGCTCACATTGATTCTCAAATTGGACAATCTACAAATAAATGGGGAGGACATGGATACATGCTAATAGCTTGTTGAAGGAACATGTATACCTTTTGTTGATTCATGCAATTAAAAATGCAAGTAAGTTATGTTCACTTTAAGATAAATTTTGCATGTTGACAACTATGGTCTTAGATTTGACATGCCATTTTGAAGTCAAAATGCTCTTTTTTAATAAAAAGTAAAATGAAAAATACCATCACAGCTATAAGATAATTATGGGGAAGGAGGCATACAAAATACCATGACATCCCTAAGATAATTATAGGTAGGAGGCACAATAGAGAATATATATATATATATATATATATATATATATATAGAGTAAATTAAATAAGACAAATTTATTTTTTTAGTTGAAATTATTTATTTGAGCAAAGATAAAGTTTTCCCTTATATATTTATTTTTTTAAATTTTAACCTAAAATTTTGATGATTTAGATTTGGATTTGGATTTTCTTAAAAGGATAAAACTTCAAAGAGAAAGTTTAAGTTTCATAGTTGAAAAAGAATTGGTATACGAATTTTAGTACCTAATAAAAAATGTTTTAACAACATTTTTTTAGAAATATTTTAACAACATTTTAAAAAATGTTAATAATTTTCTTTTTAAATGTTAATTTTTTTTTAATATCAAATTAGATTAAAAAACTCGTCATGAAAATTTCCTTTTAAATATTCTCTTTGTAAAAATCATTTCAAACTTTTTTCTTAATTTTTTTATCAAAAAATATTATTAAAGTTTTATTTTCTCTAATTACAATATTTTTATTATGAATCTAACATTAAGAAAGGAAAAAAACCCCTAATTTAAACATATATTCAAAGGAAAAATACTTGATATTTTCTCAAATAGAAACTTGAAAAACAATTTACAATTTCTGAATGTTAATTAGATATCCTTGAGTGATTTCTATCACTAAACCATGATCAAATCCATATCAAACTACTCATATCCATAAAGAAATGTTATAGATATAAATATACATCATTAGATATCTTAAAAAGTAAATTGTGATGGTTAAGTTTGTGGAACAATGATAACCTATGAATTGGTAAACTGAAAAACTTAGATCCTTGATTTATTTTAAGAGTTTATTTTTTGTTAAAGACTAAATGAGATAAAGATATACATTATTTCTTGAATTTATTACTTATTTAATAAATTAGATTTTTAAGTTTAGTTATAGTGTAATTTTTGGAATTGAAAATTAAATTTTATAAAGGTTGATATTTCTTTGACTTTATTTTCATTCAACAAATTAAAATGATTTTTTTTAAATGAAAAAAAGTGAGTTTAAAGAGGACATTGAAAGTTATGTTTGAAACAACTTTTGCTACATTAAAAATAGTTTTATAATAATTTTGAAAAAAAAAATGATGGTCTTTTGGTTCATCTTTAAATTTTAATTTATCTATAAACAAATAAAAGTAATAGTGTTTGGTTTTTCTATAGATTACTTTCTTTTAGTAAGGATTGAATTTTGCAAATGTGGAGATTGCTTTGACTCTATTTTCATTCAACAAATTATAAATAGTTTTTTGTGACATGTGGGCTAGTGAACATTTCTAGATCAATAATAAGTTTACTATAAGGTTCCATTCCAAAATCAAGGGACACCCCCCTCTTCACAAAGCATTCTCTCCAAAGCACATCATCCCCTTTCATGGGAGCTCTCTTCATATTCAAATTCGAGCATATTCAATGGCTTGGGGACATTTTCCCCATGTGATTCATCTTTAACCTTTGTTCTTCATCAACTAGAATATATTAAGGTACTTATTACTCCTCTTACTAATGTTACAGATCCTTAACAAGATTAACAAGATATACCTGAATTACACTACTCTAGTACAATTAAGTAAAAATAAACAATTAAACACGATTTGACTTAACATCACGTTGGTTGATGGAAATTAGTCAATATACCCCATCATACATTATGATATAAAGAAACATAATGTCACGATATTTCACATATTGTTCCAAGTTCTAGGTTCACAACATAAGCCCACTTAAAATATCACTTGAATGTTTGTAGGAACATGAAACTAAAATAAGAACCCGCTAGAGTTCTATGTTGTCAATGTCACCATACTAACCTGAATGATCAAATATAATCCACAATGCTTTCTATGAAAATGTCGACACTAGACTCTTTCTAGGGTCAAGGTTATTTCCCACCCACACTTAAGTACAAAGGCAACTCATGTGCATAAGCTACACTACTAAGCTAGATAAAGTCCCATCTATTGCACCTCATGTTAATTTTTCCAAAATTTTGGTATTGTTTCCTTTAACTGACCAATAGTAGTGTTTCCTTTAATAGAATACAACTTCTATAAATACACATTTAGAGAAGCGAACTTCCATAAATTTGCATTTATGGAAGGATACTTCCGTATATGCATGCTATACGTATTCTAACTTCCATAAATGGACATTTACAAACGCACACATATACAAAAGTTATTTTCTGTAAATATGCATATAAGGACAACGACTTCCATATATGCGCTCTTCCATAAATGTGCATTTATGGAAGTTGGATTCTGTATATGCACATATACAGAAGAATTCATATAGGTAATCTGACTTCCATAAATGTGCATTACCGACAAAAACGTCTGTATATTCATATTTATGGAAGGCGACTTCCATACATGCGCGCTTCTGTATATGTGCATATACAGAATCCAAATTCCGTAAATGCACATTTACGAAAGACGACTTCCATATATGAGTGCTTCCGTAAATGCGAATTTATGGAAGTTGGATTCTGTATATACACATATACAGAAGCACACATATATGGAAGTTGAATTCCATAAATACACATTTATGAATGACAACTTCGATATATGTGCATTTATGGAAGACGACTTTCGTATATGTGCACTTTCGTAAATGTGCATTTATGGAAGTTGGATTTCGTATATGTGCATATACAAAAGTATACTTTCGTAAATGTGCATATGCAGATGAAATATTCCATATATGTGCATTTATGGAAGTTAGATTCTGTATATGTGCAGTTTTGGAAGTGTTCAACTTCCGTAAATGCGCATTTACAGAAAGTGGTCATCTTCCATATATGCACAATTTTGGAAGTGGTCATCATATGTAAATGCACATATATTGTAGTGTCCCCTGGCCACTCATGCCAGGGACACACCACTACTTCAAAACCAACTTGGCTCTGATACCAGATTGTAGTGTACCCAACCATCTTAGGGTCGGGCATGCTACCAAAACAAAACTCTCTATTTTGTCCAAACTCTGATATATATATATATATATATATATATATAATGAAAATGTAACAGAAATAGACATTTTGCTCATACATAGATTCATGTGGAGGTGACAATAAACAAATACATTCAATAAACACAGACAACTCTGATAAACTTCAGACATATACTTAAACACATCATGTAACTAATATGGAATTGGTACTTATATTTATATGAGAACACCACCGAGTCTGTGCAGACCTTCCTCAAACATCCCAACCTTATAACATGCTGCTCCCAGATATCAGCAGTGGGTCACCCCCGGGATGGGACTAAACTCCACCCAGGGTAAAGGAATCCTAGGCTAGGATGAGACCATGGAAAGATATAAATTGCAACAGAAAGGATTCCCTCCAAGGATCCTACTTATGCCCACTTCTCACAGACTCTCATTCCCCACATTCTTGTCCCACCCCGGGAATATACACCTTCACTATTCCACAGTCCATCATCTTCTCCACTTCCCTTCTAGGGCTTCAACAACATGTTGGATCAAGAATTCTCATAGCTCTGTAGGTGTTGGTGGACTCCCTCTAGGAGAAATCACTTCCCCAACAATCTCTCTCACTTGGAGAGAGAGAGTTACTCACAGGTCTGACAACTTGCTTCTGCAACCACAGGCCTAAAAACCTGCCTCTTCAACCGACAGTATCCAAATCGGGTAAGGTAATGGACGTCTCAGTAAATTACATAGGTTCATGATGGCAGAGGTTCAAAAATGGTGAAAAATTGGCTGACTGCATGCATGCTCTATTCTTGAGTGAATGGGTGCATGGGAAGGATGGAGAGAATGGTCAGAATCATGAGAGATCCCCCCACAACGAAGAAATTCCCCATATAAATTTGCATGTTTCTTGGATGACACTTGGCTCTCCAACAACTCGTTCCTCTCCACCTGGAGTTCGTTCATCTCCCCAAAGGAACTTAGGATAACATGGTTTATTTACCAAACTTTAGTAATTTAGGAAATACATTACAATATTCTCTTGGGTTAATCCCTCAATATTATCCCATTCTTCCTAGCCTCTCATACCCCTTCCATTTCATTTCCTAGTGGATCTTAGTCCCCCATAAATATTTCTTCGTGGTTGGTCTACACGCAACGATGTATTTTTTTATTAATGATCTACATAATTGCATATACAAAAATAGGCTCACTGTCCATAGCATCTAGGATCTCCAGCCTACTAAACACACAATCCTCACAACTTATAAATACTTGGCTAACCAACCTATAAACTATATTAAAAATCATTACAATTCATCAGGGGATATTGACCTTGGGGTATTACAATCCCCTCCCCTTATTTTTGCACTGTTCTTGGTGCAACTCATTTACATAACATCAACAAGATTTTCAAAATATTAAAAAATATGAGGGTATTCTGCCCACATAGAATCTTCATCCTCCCAATTTGAGTCCTCAGGACCGTACCCGGTCCATTGGACCTTTACAAGCCCTATGGATCAATTTCGGATCTATTTGATTTCCTAGTCTATAATGCATACCAAATGCACTTGAAAAGTGTTTTCTTGTTCCACCTAAATCACATTCCAATCAATAACATGATTAGAATCATGTATATATTTCTTAAGCAATGATACATGTAATACATTATGTATAGACATAGATGCAGGCAATGCAATCATATAAGCTACTAGTCCAATCCTCTCTAGGATTTCAAATGACCCACAATACTAGCTACCAACTTGGAACCATTTCCCAACTTCAAGGAACTTTTGTTGGCCTTAACCTTCAAGAAAACATGATCACCCACTTTAAATTCCCTGTGATTTCTTCCCTTGTCAGCATATATTTTTTTCTTCTCTTGGGAAGCCATTAAATTCTATTTAATCTTCATCATTTTCTCTTCCATTTATAAGGGAAACTCTGGCCCAACTACTGCTCTATTAGATGGGTTGTCCCAGCTTACTGGTGTGTTTCACTTTCTGCCATAAAGTGCCTCAAATGGGCTCATCTTCAGTGATGCTTGGTACCCATTGTTGTAGGAAAATTCTACCAAGTGTAGATAATCTTCCCATTTAGATGGCTTGTCCATCACGTACATCCTTAGCATATCCTCTATCACTTGGTTCACCCTTTCTGTTTTCCCATCAGACTCAAGAAGATAAGTTGTGTTGAAGTTCAGATTTGTTCCGAACCCTTTTAATAATCCCTTCCAGAACTTTGAGGTAAACTTTGGGTCTCTGTCAGACACAATCATCTTGGGTATGCCATGCATGCGTGCTACTTCCCTCATATAAATATCAACAACATTTGTTTCCTTGTGAGTATCTTTCATAGGAATGAAATGGGCAACTTTAGTAAGCTTTTCCACCACCACCTTGATATCATCTTGTTGCTTGCTTGTTATGGGAAATTTGGTGATGAAATCCATTGTCACCACTTCCCACTTCCACTCAAGAATGGGTAATGGCTGCAGAAACCCAGCTGGGTGTCTATTCTTAGCCTTGAACCTTTGACAGTCCAAGCATTTAGCAATGTATTCAACAATCTCTCTCTTCATGCCTGGCTAATAATATTGGTTCTTGACAGCTACAACTGTTTTCTGATATCCTGGGTGCCCAACATAAGGTACATTATGCATATCTTTTAAAATTGTACTCCTCAAATCATGAGAATTGGGTACATAAATCTTGTTCCTGTACAAGAGAATTCTATCATTCCCTAGTTCATAATCTTCAACTTTCTATTGCATTATTCCTTGTTGCAATTTTGATATTGACTCCATGTACTGCAAATCTGCTATGGCAGCCTCATAAAATCTTCTTTTAAGATTAGTTTGATACATGCTAATGGTTGTATCATGCAATTCATGCACTCTCCTACTAAGTGCATCAACCACTTTGTTCTCCTTTCCTTTGATGTTCTTAATATCAAAGTCATACTCATAGAGGAATTCCAAACATATGCTCTGCCTAGAATTCAAGGTTGGCTGGTCAAACAAATATTTCAGAGCATTATGGTTTGTCCTTAGCTCAAACCTCTTTCCCATGAGGTAGTTCCTCCACTTCTTGAAGGCGTGTACTATGGATGCCAACTCTGGATCATGAGTGGCATAGAGTCATTCATGCTCTTTCAATTTTATGGATTCAAAACATACCACAAATATGTTCTAGCTAAGGACTCCACCAATTCCTTCTTTGCATGCATCAATGTAAACCACAAAATCTTCATTTGGATTTGCAATCCTCAGAATTGGTGCACTGGTTAACAACTACTTCAATTTCTAGAAGCTCTTTTCACATTCTATAATCCATTGAAACTTCACCCCCTTCCTTTGCAAGGAAGTGATTGGGTGAGTAATTCTCGAAAACCCTACAATGAATCTTCTGTAGTAGCCAGCTATACCCATGAAGGATCTAACTTCTGTCACATTCTTAGGTGTTGTCCACCCTTTAATGGCCTCAATCTTTCTAGGGTCCACTACTATCCCTTCTTCGGATATGATATGCCCCAAATAGTGAATTCAGTTTTGATAAAATGAGCACTTGCTCAATTTGGCATAAAACTGGTGCTCTCTTAACAATTATAACACTATCCTCAAATGATGCTCATGTTATTCTTATGACTTGGAATATAAAAGGATTTCATCCAAAAAAACAATGAAAAACTTGTCTAAATATTACCGAAAAAAACCTTTCATCAAACACATGAAAACAACTGGTGCATTTGATAACCCAAATGGCACCACTGTGAATTCATAATGACCATACCTTGTCCTAAAATAAGTCTTGTTGATGTCTTCATCTATGATCATTACTTGATGATATCTTGACCTAAGATCAATCTTTGAGAATATCCTTTCATATTTTAACTGATCAAAGAGCTCATCAATCCTTGGTAAAGGATACTTGTTCCTTATAGTTACCTTGTTCAATTGTCTGAAGTCAATGCACAATATCAATGTCCCATATTTCTTCTTCATGAATAAGTCTGGGGCACCCCAAGGTGACACACTTGGGCATATAAACCCCTTCTTCAGTACCTCTTCAAGTTTCATTTGCAACTCCTTCAGCTCTGGTGTACTCATTCTATAGGGAGTCTTTGATACTCAAGCTTCTCCAGGAATAAAATTTATAGAGAAATTAGTTTATCTCTTTGGGGGTAGTCTTGGTATCTCCTTGAACACATCCTCAAAATATTTCAGGACTAAGTGATCCTCCATATTTGGCACCTTATCCTTAGGTGCTTCTTCCATATGGGATGCAAATATTTGGCATCCCTTCCTGTAACACTTCTTCAGCTGCATTGATGAGATATCTCATACATGAATTTTGCTAGGAATTCCTTGGATTGTTCTTGGGTTACCTTCCTCATCCAAGAAAATAGATTCCTTATTATGAAATTATAAAACAACATGGTGTTGGTCCAACCAATCCATACCAATTAGACAGTTATATGAACCGAATGGAAGGATGTTCAAATCTGCATTGGTACTTATCCCATTCATGTCCACTAAACATGATTTAACCAACTCAACAAATTTTCTCTTGGATCCTGTAGCTAGCTGTACCAGCCAATATTTCTGATGATTGCTTCTTGGAAAAATAAACCTTTCCACTACCTTAAGATCTATATAGATATGACTAGCTCCTGAATCTATTAAAATAGTAAAGGCATAGTTATTGATCATACCTTCAACTTCAATCATGTGTGATTGAAACTCTTCTTTCTTGTTTTCCAGGGCTGCATAGATCCTAGGATTACTTCTGCCCATGTCCCCCACTGTTTCTGCTTGTTCTACATTGTGGACAACTCTCACTTTGTCACTTTTGTGAGGACAATCTCTGTACTTATGGTCTCCTTTACAACCCCAACATTGAATGGGTGTCTTCCTTGAACTTTTCCCACCGACCTCAACCATTCTGTGCTCTCTATCATATGGTTGTTCTTGAGGATTGTTTCTGAAAAAGGGTGGCGTGTTCCCCTTCTAACTTTGTTCCTTCTTAAACTTATTCTTTTCTTCCCAAGCCTTCTGGAATGTAGGATTTCCTTTTTGTTGATCATATCAACACTTTTCTCTCCTTATGGTTTCCTCCTAGGTATTGGGATCATCATATTGAATCTTGTCACTGATGAAAGATGGAATCCCACTCAGGTACCTATGAATCTTCATTGTTTCATCCTTGATGAAGGAGACATACTTCAAAAGTTCTAAAAATCTACTTTCATACTCATCAATGGTCATGCTACCCAGTTTGAGTTCAAACAAATCTTTCATCTTTTTGTCATAATACCTCTTGGTCAGGTATTTCTTCTCAAAATGATTCTTGAATTCCTTCCAAGTAACATTCTTATCTCTGATGTGATACACTTGCACAATTTGATCCCAGCACATGGATTCCTTTGCTTTTAGCTGAGAGATATAAATTCTTCCTTCTGCATGAGAAGAATAATTATGCAGTTGGAAAATTTTTCTCATCCCCAACAATGATGTCTCAATATCTTCATCTTTCTTGTGCTCTCCATCAAAGGTAGGAGGTTTGATCTTATTGATTTATCCTTTCAATTCATCCACCCCAAACTTCCTATGCTTCTTGACAGGGGATGCACTTGAGTTGTTATGTGATTTCCTATTGGAATTCCTTTGGGAGTGATGGTGATGTATACTACCACTCCTCAATCTTCCTTTTTCCTTAGGGGCCCTGTGGCTTCTTGATTTGCTGGAGCTACTCTCATTATCCAACTTATTTTCAATTATTTCCAGGCTCCGTATTAACTTCATGTTGAAGTCTTCATGTTTCTCCTTGGCTTTCATAAGCCTTTCATTATCATCCTTGTGACTCTGGACATCTTTTTGTAAATTTCTAATGGTCTTTACCATATTTATGTTATCATCCTTTTCTTCTCCATGTGCATTGGATTTTGTTCCTTCCATACCCAACTGGACATTCATTCCTCTGCTTTCATCTTCCTGATTCTAAGCCTATTGTGTATCACCCATCCCCTTGCACTTTTTGATAACTCTATTTTGTTATGGTAGTTGTTGATTCTGCAAAATGTGCAGCCAACAAAACTTTTTCAGGATAACCGTTGTCAATAATTTCATGTAAACACAAACCATTCTGATCCATTAATATATCAGACTTATTTTATTCTAATTTCCTAGGAAATTGACAGTTCAGATCCAATTCATTGGTGAACAATTATCTTCTACTTCTCAATACCTTTCCAATGCCTTCTCCCATTCTCAATTTTGAGTTTTGAGCAGGGAGTTATGGATACTTGAACAATTTGTATTTCCAGTAATGCAATCCTGTACATGGATTCTTCCAAATCAGATTCAAATTGGCTCTTGGATCCATGCTATATCCCTTATTCATGTTTACATGCATTCCTTACTTATTTATGTGTAGGTTTTCACAATCAAGAGCCTCATGGGATCTTTCTCTAAGCCCTTTCCCATTCTTAAAACAAAATTTTGGGTGCTAGCCCCCTTTCTTTGGCCCCCAAATTCATGTGACCAAGGGTTGTGACCTAGTGATAATAGTTGGGAGCTTATCTAGAGTCTTGAGGATTGGACTTTGGGGCTCTGAATCTTCATAGGTTTCCCTTTCTACACATCCAAAACATCTCAGACCGTCAAACAAGAGAACTCACGAAGGATGGTGAATCAACGGTCCACATTCTTTTTTTAGGTCTATAGTGGATAGGAGCTCTGAGACTCTAGCTTTGGTGGTTTCCAAAGTATATCTCAACAAATTTCTTAAGTACCGATTCATTGGAGATTCAATCTCTTGCCTCCACATGTTATCTCCCGATCAATGATCAAGATTAACTCCGGCCTTTGGGAGTTCTCTACTCTCAGAAATTATGAAACTCAAATCCTCTGGAGTACCACTCCTACCGAATATGAAATCTGGTCCACACATCCTCTGTGATCAACGGTCACGATGGAATCTGAACTTTGGGCTTACGAAAGTCCTCGACTTCAATTATTTATGCCTTGAATCCTCTAGACCATAAGATCTACTGCCACGTGTCCTATCTCGATGAACGGTGAGGATTTATTCTTCTCTTCAGAGCTTCAAGACTCTTCATACTTAACAACTCTTGAACAAGTTCCTCTATGGTGCCAAGTCTCCAGACTCCAAAATCTGGGGCCATGTGGCAGAACACTAGAAACGAACATGTGGCCCAATCCGAGGGGTGACATGTGTCAAGCTCTAAATGGGAAATAAATCTTTAAAAAGCACAAAACACACTTCAACGTGGCATGCATCTTGTGTGTCCACGTCAATCTAGGTGATGTAATCAAGCCACGCCACTTCATAACTTCGAGACTTTGGGACTCTAGAGGTCCAAAAGTTCTTCCAACAACTTTTCCTTGAATGTTGAACTCTTGAGGTGCTTAACTTCCTGGGGCCCACGTAGTCCAGTTGTCACCAATCAAAGTGGTGACACGTGGCCCCACCATCAAGTGACATGTGTCAAGTCCCAATCAGTACTAAGGGCCTGTCAAAGGTACAAAAAAAAGTGACATGTGGCATATATAGGGTAGGTCCATGTCACCCTAGGTGACATCATCATCCCATGTCATATTCGACTCTTCGGGACTTCAGGGATTTCTTATCATCGACACTTTCTCAAATTACCGAACTGTCAAATTTTTGAACTACTGAACTACTCCACGTCACCCTGATGACGTCATCATGTCATGTCACTTCGGCAATTTCTTCATGTCTACACATTGTCAAAACTCTCGAATTGCCAATTGTTGACGATTCATTCCTGTAGCTTCAATACTTTGGAAATTTCTTCGCCGCACAACCTCCAACGGATTTCCTCGAACGTTGAACTTCCAAACCACAAGAGAAATCCAACGACTCTCTTCCAAAATGATCTACGACTGAGAATCACTATGGGAATTCATAGGATTTCATTGTTGAACACCCCCACAACCCACAGACTGTCTAATTCCAAATGTTTCTTAATCCGCAAATACGTCTCCCTAAAAATGGGCAGTCCGGATTGGTTCCGGACTTTGGAAATTCAACTATTTTGTTTTCTATAGATTTAAAATGGCTGGAGGGGTGAAGTTCGAAGGAATTGTGTGCTTAAAATTCATGCACCTTCTACAAATTTGATGGTTGTCAGGGATCATTCTTCTTCCGAAAAGATCCAATGATCCAAATTTAACTTTGTGGCCCAATACCACGGTTACCGTGGTTTATCCAACTGCTATACCTCTTGATCTTCTGAACACAACTAAGGTGTTCCCCCAACACCCTCTTTTCCCTCTGTACATCTATTCATGGTATAATTTTGACTCCAAATTCCACATTCGTGGCCCATCCAGGTTCAGTATGGAAACCATGGGCTCTGATACTTGATTGTAGTGTTCCCGAGCCACCCGTGAAGGGGACACGCCACTTCTTCAAAACCAACCTGGCTCTATTTTGTCCTTCTGATATATATATATATATATAATGCAAATGTAACATATATATACATTCTTCTCATACACATATTCATGTGAAAGTGACAATAAACACATATATGCAATAAACACAAACAACTTTGATAAAGTTTAGACATATACTTAAACACAACATGTAAAATTAATATGGAATTGGTACTTTTCTTTTTATGAGAAGACCACTGACTATGTGCAGACCTTCCACAAACCTCCTAGCCTTAGACCACACTGCTCCAAGCTATCAGCAGTGGGTCACCCTCGAGATGGGACTAAACTCCACCCAGGGTAAAGGAATCCTAGGCTAGGCTAAGACTATGGAAAGTTGCACAATTAAACATGAAGTATTCCCTCCAAGGATCCTAATTACACCCACTGCTCACAGACTCACATTCTCCACATGCATGTCCCACCCCAGGAATATACACCTTCATTGTTCCACAATCCATCAACCGATCCACTTCCCTTCCAGGGATTCAACAACATGTAGAATCGAGAATTCTCAAAGATCTGTAGTTGATGTTGGACTCCCTCTAGGGGAAATCACTTCCCCATAAATCTCTCTCACCTGGAGAGAGAGTTTCTCATAGGCTTGACAAACTGATTCTTCAGCCACAGGCCTGAAAACCTGCCTCTTCAACCCACAATATCATAATCAGTTAAGGAAAGGGAAGACACATTTGATTTGAAAATGGAATGAATTTGTTGCCAATAGATATTTAAAATGAAGAAGACTTGTCTCTTTAAATTGCAAGTGTAAAAATGGTATGTGTTTGGGTAATTGGATCAAGTTACTAACACATAAGTTCAATGATTTTTACTTAATCATGAGAAGCATACCAGACATATAAAAACCATAAAAAATGAACACATAACACAACAAATGATAAAGGAGTTCAACCCTCTCTTGGGATACATCTCCTGGTCCAACTTCCCTTGGATCATTTTCATGATTCTTAAAAAGTGCTTTTACAGTGCTCAAAATACAAAATATATGGTTCCAATGGCTTTAGAACGTCTAAAAACCCCTAGCTGGGCTTTTTCGGCACCTGGTTTGGCCAAAAAATGAGGAAGTTACACCTCCTGGAAATTTTCCCCTTTAAGCTTGTTGTACCTGCTTGCCAAATTGCATTTGTGAATGACCAACCTGCTCCCGCAACGTTACTGGGCCTAAAACTCAACACACACATGCATCCCACAAAATCAGGCATTCTTTCGAACAGTTAGCGAAATTAGCGCCCTTGTGGGCGGAGGTGTTGGTTGCATGGGGGCCATATGGCCACGTCCCAATGCCTATCTCGGGCCCGTTTCCAAGAATGCTTACAGTGTTGACACTTGGTGGGTGCGTGGAAACCTTTACCATTGGAGTGTTAAGCATAAATACCCCGTGCCAAAGGTTATGGATAATGGTCGTATGGTATATGGTATGACCCGAGGCTAAATGTCATAGCAATAGTCTGTGCGCAAGGTTATAGAGTGAACATGTGGTAAGGTTACATGGTGTATGAACCAGGGGCTGGGGCTAGGCCCCAGCCCTTTAGTCTTTCGAGAGAACAAAACTTTTAATTCAAATAATATTAAACAACTATACAGTTAAGTCACACCATGTGGGCGGGCTAGTAGCCCGACCCTACCAATTCATTACCCCATCTGGAGGTTGCGGGTTCGACTCCTGTGGAGTCCCAAAAATTTAGCACTTGCAAATTGGAGGGGTGCCATGTGGCAGCCCACGACTAGGCCACAAGACACCATAACACTTGCCAACTAATGACACATGTCAACACCTAATTCACCCACATGTCTCCCATCAAACCTACCTTGTCAGCATGCCAACTCAGCACTTTGCCACATTACCTGCCACGTGTGGGTCCGTACCCTGACACGTCAGCATTGTACGGTCATAAAAATATTACCAACTTAACGAGAATTTTGCCGAGTTCTCATTTTTTCAAGGGTCACATTTTTTACCTAGTTTTTAAAAATGGTGCTACCAGTAGCACCCCCCTCCCTTTTTAGGTGGTATTTTGACATTTTAAATTTTCTGATCCATAATATTTCCACAATATTTTTTTTAAATATTTATTTTTCATCTATTTTCAAAATTTTCAAAATCTTTTATTTTTATTTTTTATTCAAGGATGTTTTTAGTTATTTTTCCATGCTTCTTTCAATCTTAAAAATATTTTTTACCATTTGCTTTTTTGAAGTTAAATTTTTTCATATAATTGTGTTTCCTTAATTAATTTATTATTCCATACTTTTAAAATATAGTGGAAAACACCATTTTTAACACATTGTTTACCTTACTTCAATATATAGAAAAAAATTGTAAAATAACACTATTTTTTAATATTTAACAAAAAAAAAAATATAATTCATGTTTTTTTGATAAATTAAAAACTAAAAAAAACTAAGAAAAATAAAAGAATTGAAATTAAAAATAAATAAATTTAAAAAGAAAATTTACATAATAAAAAATATTAAAGAGAAACTTAAAAACTAAAAAGGAAAAAAAAACCCAAAACCAAATATATAAACTAAGCTAAAACTAGAAAAATAAAAACAAAAAAAAAAGGTAAAAAAATAAATTTATGGCCCAAAAACTTTAGAAAAGTTTAAAAATCACAAAGAACATTTAAAAATATATATTAAAAAAACAAATTAACACACTTAAACTACCAAATTTAATAAAAATAAAAAATAAAAAAACTTAAAAAAAAACATAAAATTACAAAAAATAAATAAATTATTTTTTATTAAAAAACTTAAAAATATGTAAAATTTTATGAGAAAAAAAAAAAAAAAACATATGCACCCGTGATGGGAGGCCATGGGGGGTGATGTCAGACATCACCCTAGCCCCCAGGGCCTAAGTGTTGGTCCCATGGAGCCAAGNAAAAAAAAAAAAAAAAAACATATGCACCTGTGATGGGAGGCCATGGGGGATGATGTCAGGCATCACCCTAGTCCCCAGGGCCTAAGTGTTGGTCCCATGGAGCCAAGGCTTAGCACGTGGGTGATGGGGTGATGCCGGGCATCACCCCAACCCCCTAAGGCTAAACCTTGGTCCCACGGGGCCAAGGATTAGCTCCTAGGGGTTGTGGTGATTCCCTACATCATCCTATCCCCCACAGGATAAGCCTTGGCCCTGTGGGACCAGGGCTTATCCCCTTGGGGCTGGGGTGATGCCCGACATCACCCCCCAGGACACCCACGGTGCCCAACCAACACATGCAATTGGGCGTTGTGGGTGTCGTGGGGGGTGATGTCGGGCATCACCCCAGTCCCCAGGGGCTAAGAAGTAGTCCCACGGGGCCAAGGCTTAACCCCTGGGGGATGGGGAGATGTCGAACATCGCCCCCCACAACACCCCAATAATATGTAGGTTTGTCATTTTTTTTTGTTTTAATTTTAATTAAAATTTTATGTTATTTCAATTTCAAAATTGTGTTTTATTTTTATTTTGTTTTAAATGTTATTAAATTTGTTTATATTTTCTTTTTTCTATTTTTTTTACTTTAGTTTCAATTAAAAAATTGATAGTTTTTGTATTGTAATATTGCTTTTAATTTTTTTATTTATTTTTAAATATGCTTAGAAGATGATCTTAAAATTGGTTTTAAAATTTTCTTTTTATTCTTTTGTAACTGATTTTATTATAATTGTTTTGTTTTCATTTAAATATTGTTTTTAAAATATATATTTTTGAATTTTTCGTTTTTTATTTTAATTTTAAAGTTTTAGTTTAAGATTTTTGAATATTTTTTTATTTAAGACATTTTTTTTCCTTTTTCAATTATTCTTTGTTTTTTTTTTTAATTTACTTTTTAAGGGTTTTTTTAATGATTCTTGTGTGTGTGTGTGTGTGTATATATATATATATATATATATATTTTTTTTAAATTATTGTTTTTGGAGGAAAATTTTAATTTTTGTTTGTTTGTTTCTTTTTAGTTATTTTTCTTTTTCACCTCGTTTTTTTATCTTTTTTTTTTAATTGAATTTAGAATATATATTTGTTTTATAATCTTTATTTTTAAATTGAATTCAAAATATATATTTTAAATGTGTTATGTTAGTCATTTAAAAAAAAAAATTGAGAATATTTTGTTCTTTCTATTTATTTATTTTTTAATGTAAATTAAAAAAATAAAAAATAAAATTGTAAATAAATTTTCAAGTGACCATTTGGGGTCCAATTTTGGGTTGTTTATTTCCGTAGGGTTTTGTTGTCAATATCACAATTTCAATTAGGTGGTAAATAGCTATGATTTTCACGTTTAGGAAAAACATTTTCTTTTACTTAGAATCACTTTTTGATTTAGGTGTTGATTTTAAGGTTTTTCTGAGCTACTGTATGAGTTTTGAAGGCCATGTTTGAAAAATGTTGTAATCTTGACCCTGTTTGAAAAAATGTTGCTACCGATAGAACCACTTTTTGATTTGGGGGTTGATTTTCATGTCTTTTACCGCAAAAATATGGGTTTTAAGGGCTAGAGTTGTCGTTTTGTGGTCACAGTTCTTGTTAAGTCGGTAACTATGTTTCGTACAGACTGTACGGTCAACATCCACATCATCACTATATGGACTGTACAGACTGTACAATCAACAAAATTTTGCCTGTTTGGCAAAATGAACAGAACATGATATCTTGCTCATACAACATTCGTTTGAGCTCATTCAAGTTATGTTGGGTTCGTGACGACGAGGCCTACATACGTGTCTATTTTTAAGCGATTCTAGGAACTTTGATTTTTGAGAAAAATTTGATCCCCTAGATCACTCCTCCCCATTGGGAATCTTTTGGACCTCCAAAAGATTACTTTTAGTCAATATGAAGATGAGGGTACATTTCCCTCACGTTTCCAATCTCAATCCACATGGCCTTGCTTGGATTGGTTCCTTTGATACCAATATGAAACTTGTCATGCCTTGCTTTGTACTTGGCTTGGCTCTTTCTCAACCGTTCTTGAACAATTTGATGCGCAAAATGAACTTGTTCAATGAACTTCTTGGTCTGGTTATAAGTAGGCTGAAAACAATGTAGATGCTCATCCCAAAACTTAGGATGCTTGTTTTGCAAACTAGACACCGTCTTACCCACACCAAAATGGCCAGCAACAAGAGAAGATTGTGCTTCCCTTATCTTGTTGACTCTTTCACCGTATGAAAAACAAAGCTTTCCAAGATACAAAAGTTTAATATGCACATAGGAATCCAATTCCTCAACTTGGTTAATACGACATAAAGTTGCATAAACATTTTTTCCATCAACATCTAAAGCATACTGTTCCAAATAGCTCTTATGCATGATAGAATTATGCTTGAAAATAACTAAAGCACTAACAATAGGCCTAGTAAGCATATCAACAACTTTGTCATAAAATTATTTCTTATATCTTATCACCAAGTGGAAAACATAGCTTGTCAAGGCATGTAATAGAGCTTTCTTTGCTTTCAAAGATTTCTTCCATGTGTCTCCTTCAACAATCATATCTATAGGCTTGTTCCAAGCTTTGAAATCTACCCACATACGCCATATACAATCTTTCTATGGTACCAAACCAATTGGTGACCTGCATCATGATGTGCTTGGTTTGATAATCCCTTTGTCAAGCAACTCTTGGGCTTGATTTCTGATTTCAGCATTCTCCATGTCTAACATTCTGCACATGTCAATGTTTGGAAGATGACTTCCTTGCTGCAATAAAATCTCATGTTGGATATCCCTTTTAGGAGGAAATCCCCTTGGGTCCTGAAACATCTCAACATTTTTTGTTAACAACCTCATACAAATCAGATTGTAACTTTGCATCACATCCTTTGAAAACTTCTTCTTCATCATTGTCTTTGGGTTTAATCATGAAAAGTACAAGGTTCTTACTAGCATTGACTAGTCTCTTCATTTGTCCAACATTTGTAAGTGACAAATTCATCTTCTTTGTATGTGATCTAAAAATGTACTCAACTCCATTTTTAAACAAATGATACTTGTTCTCATAACGATGAAAAATAACTCTCCTATCATTAAATATGGGCTTCCCAACACAATACCACAAATATCCAATGGAATAACATCAAGCTCTACCTCATCTATATAGTTTGCAGTGATGGAAAATATGAGTTTACGCCTTCTTGTCACATGCAATTTGGCATTGTCACATATCCAACCTAAAGGGTATGGTTTAGGATGAGGAGTAGTTTCCAAATCTAGTTTCTTGACAATGTCTTCAGAAATGAGGTTTGCTTGTGATCCCGTATCAAAAAGAGTATCTATCTTGGTCTGTTTTGAAATTACCCTTATGTTGAAAAGCTCTATTCTTTATTTTTCATGTTGAGTTTCATTAAGGCTACTACTACTTGAAGAACTAGTACTTGCAATAGTATTCTTACCTTGAATACCCATGGTTGTGATTTTTGTTTCATCTTTCGAAACGGATCCTAAATCTTGTTGTACAATTGCAAAAATGTTTGATTTCTCTTTGTTGTTGAACTTTTTGGGTCTCTTTTTAGGATGAAGTTTCCAACAATGGTCTTCATCATGGCCATCCTTTGAACAAAGTTTACATGACATTTTCTCTCTCTCTTTCTTGACTGAAGCATTTTTCTTTCCATTTCCTTCAAACTTTCTCTTTCCCTTGTCTCCATTAGAAAGAGGCTTCTTGCTTCCCTCTTGAGGTTCATTTCTTCCTCTTGCCTCTAAATGAGTTGCCTGTACACAAAATTCATCTAGATTTGAAGGGCTAAACATAAGTATTGTATGCCTCAAGTATCTATGCAAACCTCCAATGTATTTGAGTAAAGTTTCTTGAGAAGACAAATCTATACCCAAAACCAAAGCTCTTCTCCTAAATTCTTGAGTGAATCTTTGCACATCTTTCCCTTTAGTTTGCCTAAAGTTCTGCCAATCCATAATAGCTTTCTCCATGTATGCTAATGGATAAAATTGCCTTTTCATTGCAACAATAAAATCAATCCAAGAGGATACAAATTTACCATGTTTCTTGATGTCCTCTTGAGTTTTGGCTTCCCACCAAATGAATGTTGCACTGCCCAATCTTAAAGAAGCAAGATGAATCTTAGTTTCATCATCTATGATTCTTTGTATCCTACAATACAGTTCAATATGATGAATCTAGTTATCCAATTTCTCAACATTTACCTCTCCATTGCACATTGGAAATCCAAGCTTAATATCAAACTTTAGTAAAGGAGTTTGTGGAAGATTTTTACCATGTTCTTTTGGAGAATTTAGAGGTGGTTGTCAAATGGTGGAAGAGGTGCAAGATGGAGGTGAAAAATCACCATTCCCTCCATTTCCCTTTGGAGTTTTATCACCACTTTCTGCATTTCCCTTTGGAGGGTTGGATATTTCTCCTTGCAATCTTACATTTCTTTCTTCAAACAAAACTTTCACCATCTCAGTCATATCATAGAAATATTTTCTGAAAGTTTCTTCCTTTGAAGGAAGAGTTCCTTGAATCTCCTCATGAGCCATACTTGGTGAATATATCCTTGAATCTTGAGGTGATTTGATAGTTCTCATTCTTGACAGTTGAGAACTTGGATCTACAAGTTGACCTTCTCCTCTTGTGAGCTTCAACCTTGTAAGCATCAGAAAAAAAAAAAAAACACTTGCAGACAATCAAGCCTTCAAAAACCTATGCTCTGATACCAACTGATCTGAAAATGGAATGAATTTGTTTCCAATAGATATTTAAAATGAAGAATACTTGTCTCTTTAAATTGCAAGTGTAAAAATGGTATGTATTTGGGTAATTGGATCAAGTTACTAACACATAAGTTCAATGAGTTTTACTTAATCATGAGCAACATATCAGACATATAAAAACCATAAAAAATGAAGACATAACACAACAAATGATAAAGGAGTTCACCACTCTCTTGGTGTACATCTCCTAGTCCAACTTCCCTTGGATCATTTTCATTATTCTTAAAAATTTCTCTTACAATGCTCCAAATACAAAATGGATAGATCCAATGGCTTCAGAACATCCAAAAACCCCTAGATGGGTTTTTTTGGCACTTGGTTTGGCCAAAACATGAAGAAGTTACAACTCCTGGAAGTTTTCCCCTTCAAGCTTGTTGTACGTGCTCGCCAAATTACACCTGTGAATGACCAACCTGCTCCCACATCGTTACTGGGCCTAAAACTCAGCACACACACACACATCTCGCAAAATCAGGCATTCTATCGAACAATTAACATAATTGGAGCCCCCATGGGTGGAGGTGTTGGTCGCATGGGGGGCATATGGCCATGTCCTAACACCTATCTCGGGCCCGTTTTCAAGAACTCTTGTGGTGTTGACACTTGGTGGGCACATGCCAACCTTGACCATTGGAGTGTTAAGCATTAATACCCCATGCCAAAGGTTATGGATAATGGTCATATGGTATATGGTATGACCCGAGGCTAAACGTCATAGCAATGGTATGCACACAAGGTTATAGAGTGGACATGTGGTAAGGTTACATGGTGTATGCACAGGGGGCTGGGGCTAGGCCCCAGCCCTTTAGTCCGTCGATAGAACAAAAATTGCAATTCAAATAATATTAAACAACTATACGGTTAAGTCACACCATGTGGGAGGGATGGTGTCCCAGCCCTACCAAGTCATTACCCCATTTGGAGGTTGTGGGTTCGACTCCTGTGGAGTCCCAAAATTTTTACTACTTGTAAATTTGAGGGGTGCCACATGACAGCCCAAAACTGGGCCACGTGGCACTAAAACACTTTCCAGCTAATGACACATGTCAACACCTAATTCACCCATGTGTCTATCATTGAACCTACCCTGTCATCATGCCAACTCATCACTCTGCCATGTGTGGGTGTGTACCCTGCCACATCAACACTTTACGATTAGTTGCCACGTCATCACTGTATGGACTGTACAGTCAACAAAATTTTGCTTGTTTGGAAAAATGAACAGAACGTGATATCTTTCTCATACAATGTTTGTTTGAGCCCATTCAAGTTGTGTTGGGTTCATGATGACGAGGCCTACACACGTGTCCATTTTGAAGTGATTCCAAGCACTTTGATTTTTCAGCAAAATTTGATCCCCTGGATCATCAGTAAATTATAGAGGTTCACAATGGAAGAGGTTCAACAATGGTGGAAAATAGGATGAATGTATGCATGATCCGTGCTTGAGTGAATGGGTGCATGGGAAGGATGGCTAGAATGGTCAGAATCGTGAGAGAACCCCCCACAACGATGGAATTCCCCACATAAATTTGCATGCATCCTAGATGACACTTGGCTCTCCAAGAGCTCGTTCCTCTCCACTTGGAGTTTGTTCCTTTCCCTAAAGGAACTTAGGATAACATGGTTTATTTCTGAAACTTTAGTAATTTAGGAAATACATTACAATATTCCCTTGGGTTAAGCCCTCAAGCTTAGCCCATTTTTCCTAGCCTCTCATCCCCCTTCCCTTTCCTTTCCTAGTGGAGCTTAGTCCCCCATAACTATTTCTTCGTGGTTGGTCTACACACAGAGATATATTTTTTTATTAATGATCTGCATAATTTTATATACAAAAATAGGCTCATTGGCCTTAACATCTAGGCTCTCTGACCTACTAAACACATAAGTCTCAAAACATATAAATACTTGGCTCACCTACCTATAAACTTCATTAAACGTCATTACAATTCATCAGGGGCTTGGCCTTGGGGTATTACATATATCGAAGATATCATCTGTAAATGTGCATTTATGGAAGTGGTCAACTTCCATAGATGCACATATACATAAGTTATCGTTCGTAAATGCACATTTATGGAAGTCAACTTTCGTATATGGGTGCTTCCGTATACGCGCATATACGAAATCCAACTTCAATAAATGTGCATTGAGGGAAGCCTACATATACAACATATACATAAGCCTCCTTCCATAAATGCACATATCTGGAAGTTGTCATCCATAAATGCACATTTATGGAAGTTGGCTTCCCTATATGCACGCTTTCGTATACGTGCATATACGAAATCCAACTTCCATAAACATGAATTTACATAAAAATGCATATACGGAAGTCACCTTCCGTAAATGTGCATTTATGAAATTTGGCTTTTGTAAATGTGCATTTATGGACGCTCAATTCTATATATGTGCATTTATGGAAGTTGGATTTAGTATATGCGCATATAGTGAAGCCGACTTCCATAAATGTGCATTTATGGACGACAACTTCCATATGTGTATTTATAGAAGACAACTTTCATATATGAGATCTTTTGTAAATACACATTTATGGAAGTTGAATTCTGTATATGTGCATATATGGAAGCACTCATATACGGAAGTCGCTTTCCGTAAATGTGTATATACAGAAGTTGTCATTCATAAATGCGCATTTATGGAAGTCATATTCCGTATATGCATGCTTCTGTATATGTGCATATATGGAATCCAACTTCCATAAATGCACATTTACGGAAGAACACATATACAAAAGCCACTGTATGTATATGCACACTTATGGAAGGAGACTTTCGTGTATGCACGCTTCCGTAAATTTCAAAGAAATATCAACCTTTGTAAAATTTAATTTTCATCTCTAAAAATTACAATATAGCTAAACTTAAAAGTCTAATTTATTAAATAAGTAATAAATTCAAGGAATAATATATGTCTTTATTTGATATAGTCTTTAACAAAAAATTAAACTCTTAAAATAAATCAAGAATCTAAGTTTACCATTCATAGACTACCATTATTCTACAAAGTTATCCACCACAATTTACTTTTTAAGATATGTAATTATATATATTTATATATAAAACATTTCTTTATAGATATGAGTAGTTTGATATGGATTTGATCATGGTTTAGTGATAGAAATCATTCAAGGATATCTAATTAACATTGAAAAATTGTAAATTGTTTTCCAGGTTCCTAGTTGAGAAAATATCAAGTCCCTCAGATCGATCTTCATACTATCTGCAGTGCATCCTCAGTACATCAACACCAATGGATTTGTATTTTCTTATTGGATATCCTTGCATGTATTGCACCTTGTCTGTGTCATATTCGTCTTGGAATAAATTCATGCACACATTGGCTCATTCCTAATTGTCGAGATCCATTCTCAAGTATAGGGTTCAAATTCAATGACATCCTTTTCTTTATTTCTTTTCATAAATTTTTAGAGATCGTCGTGACCTAACATGGGGAATTGCTGCAGATTGTCATGACTATAGGAGGATAATGAGGATCGTCACATATTAAGGTGATCGGATTTGAACAACATGAGGAAGTGTGCAAGTTGTTGTTGCATAGTGCTTTTCTGTATTAGTAAAAAAAGTTCATTTATGTGCATTTTGGCTTCTCTATATGCACATTTACGGAAGCCAAAATGTGCATATATGGAAGACAAAATGCATAGATACAGAAGAGAGATTTCGTATATGCACATTTTTGGCTTTCGTAAATGCGCATATACAGAAACCAAAATGAGCATATATGGAAGCTCTCTTTCGTAATGCACATTTCTTCCTTTCGTAAATGTGCATATATGGAAGGAAGTCATTTATGGAAGAGAGATTGCATATATGTGCATTTTGGCTTCTGTAAATGCGCATTTTTTCCTTTCGTAAATGCGCATATACAAAAGCCAAAATATGGATATATGAAATCTCTCTTCCATAAATACACATTTTTGTCTTTCGTAAATGCGCATATACGAAAGGAAAAATGTGCATATAAGGAAGAAAGATTCCGTATATGCGCATCTTCTGTATATGCGCATTTTGGCTTCTGTATATGCACATTTACGAAAGGAAAAAATGCGCATTTACGAAATCCAAAATGCACATATACGGAAGCTCTCTTACATATATGTTTTTTCCTTCCATATATGCGCATTTATAGAAGGAAGAAATGTGCATTTACGAAAGAGAGCTTCCATATATGCACATTTTGGCTTTTGTATATGTGCATTTAGGGAAGCAAAAAATGTGAATATATAGAATCCCTCTTCCTTATATGCACATTTTGTCTTCCATATATGTGCATTTTGGCTTCCGTAAATGCACATATACAGAAGCCAAAATGCACATGTATGGAAGATCTCTTCCATAAACGCACACTTTTGTCTTCCATAAATGTTCATATACGGAAGAGAGCTTTTGTATATCCGCATTTACAGAAGGAAAAAATGCCCATTTATGGAAGTCGAAATGCACATATACGGAAGACAAATGTGCATATACGGAAGAGAGATTCTGTAAATGAGCATTTTGGTTTCCATAAATGTGCATATACAAAAGAAAAAATGCCGAGATACGAAAGAAAAAATGTGCATATATGGACGAGAGCTTCCGTATATGTGCATTTTGGTTTCTATAAATACGCATATACAGAAGCCAAAATGCACATATATGGAAGCTCTGTTCTATAAATGCGCATTTCTGCCTTCTATAAATGCACATACATGAAAGGAAAAATGTGGATATATGGAATAGATCTTACATATATGCGCATTTACCTTCCATATATGAACATTTGCGGAAGCCAAAAATGTGCATATACGGAAGCTCTATTCCGTATATGCGCATTTTGGCTTCCGTAAATGCACATATACAGAAGCCAAAATGCACATATATGAAAGCTCTCTTTCGTAAATCCACATATTTGTCTTATGTAAATGCGCATATACGGAAGGAAAAATGGGCATATATAGAAGAGAGCTTCCATATATGTGCATTTTTTCTTTCGTATATGTGCATTTACGGAAGGAAAAAATGCGCAATTACGGAAGCCAAAATGTGCATTTATAGAAGCCAAAATGCACATATATGAAATATCTCTTCCATATATGCTTGCCTTCCCTATATGTGCATTTATGGAGGAGATCTTCCATATATGCGCATTTTAGCTTCCGTATATGCGCATATACGGAAGCCACAAATTAGCATATACAAAATCTTTCTTTCGTATATGTGCATTTTGGCTTCTGTAAATGCACATATACAAAAGCCAAAATGCACGTATATGGAATCTCTCTTCCGTAAATGCACATTTTTGTTTTTCGTAACTACGCATATACGGAAGACAAAATGCACATATATGGAAGAGAGCTTCCATATATTCACATTTTGGATTCTATATATGCGCATTTACGAAAGGAAAAAATGTGGATTTACGGAAGCCAAAATGCGCATATACGGAAAGCAAAACGCTCATATATGGAAGAGCTTCAGTATATGCACATTTTGGTTTACGTAAATGTGCATATACAGAAGCCAAAATGCGCATATATGGAAGACAAAATGCGCATATATGGTCTTCCGTATATGCACATTTTGGTTTCTGTAAATACGCATATATAGAAGTCAAAATGCACATATATGAAAGCTCTCTTCCATAAATGCACATTTCTGCCTTCCGTAAATGTGCATATACGAAATGGAGCTTCCATATATGTGCATTTTACCTTCTATATATGCACATTTACAGAACCCAAAATTCGCATATATGGAAGCTCTCTTCTGTAAATGTGCATTTTCCTTCCGTAAATGCGCAAATAGTGGTGGGTATCACATGCACATTTTTCCTATCATATGTGCATGCACATATATGAAATGTCTATTCCATATATGCACATTTTGTTTGGAAAAAATGTGCATTTACGTAATAGAGCTTCCGTATATATGCATTTAGGGAAGAGAGCTTTCATATATTCTCATATTGCCTTCAGTAAATGCACATTTAGGGAAGAGAGATTCTGTATATGTGCATATTTCCTTCAGTATATGTGCATTTACGGAAGCCAAAAGCTCATATACAGAAGATCTATTTCATATATGTGCATTTTTCCTTCAGTATATGCGCATTTTTCCTTCCTTGATTATATTTGTTTCTTGCATTTAACAATTTGTTCAACTCTTCTTCTACCTTCATCTTGTGATCATTTGTCTAGTTGTAGTAGACATTTGATTGCAATTCAATTTTCAATTCATTGTACTTTATTGGACTGCCTTTAAAATCACGATGGTTGTATGCAAAGACACATGCAAATTCTCCAATGAAGATGATTACTTTAAACATAATTACTAACATGATAGGAACTATGACCTTGAAATGAAAAACCTTAAAAATATATATTTTTCCATCAAAAAATTCAATATCAACCTTTGAATAAAAAAGTTGTCTTACTAGAAACACTATTTTTGGGGGTTCAAATTACAAAATATTACAAACATGGCTTTGAAAACACATAATGTTGCTAAAAAACTTTAAAAAAACCCGTATTTTTTTGGATAGAATAATCATAACTTGTTTGAAACCAAGACTTTAACAACTCGTATTATTACAATCAAAACATTAAAATCGACCTCCAAATCGAAATATGGTGTTACTAGTAATGTCTTTTTTTTAAGATTAAAATTACAACACTTTTTAAGACATTACCTAAAGAACTAATATTGTTAGAAGAAAAACATTCATAACATTCCTTTAAGACACAATGAAATAAACTAAAATGTATAAAAAAGAACATTTTTTGTGTTTATGAAATTAATTTTTTGTAACGACCTCCTCGTTACGAAAACAACTCTGATAACAGGTGCATTTTTTTTTGTGTTTAAGGTATGTGCACGCGTGTAGAAGTAATAGACACACTTGACTCTACGTTGCCACTCGACAACCAACAAGACGCAACCACGATGTTCATCACAAGAAGACTGAAGGCACACAACGAGTAACTGCAAGCAATAAACGACCATAGACATAAGGTGCACAACACAAACATTTAACGACATACTGGGTTATGCACAATACGAACACAGAGGGAAGAATCCATAGTAGTATATCTTACTATTTCTGCACAGGAAAGCAGGGTGTTTAATCTTAGTTCGCTACTCCGGAGAGAGAGAAGTTCATATAGGCTCCTGGCCGACTGCTCAGGAAGAAACTAGTTATCTCTGTTAGGTGTGTTGCAAGAGTGGAAACCCTGCCTTTAAAGGGCCCGAGACTCTTGATACGGCAAGGGATTCCTTACATGAAATAATCACACACACAGACATATCTCCTAAGGCTACCTGGGGGTGTCTACATCCCGCCCGACACAACTGACCAAGCAACTAACTGATTACAATCAAGTACAACATAAATAAGAAGAACGACTACGTCCCTTACAGAAGGCGCGTGACAAAAATGACTCCGACAACGAACACCCAAGTTCAAAATTATTTAAACATGAACAAGAACCCTCAATTACTAATTCTTAATATTCTATGGTACTTAGTTCAAGGAACCTCATATTTTATAAATCATCAACATCTAAGGGTTTGACAACATTATGATAAGGCCACAATGCCATTAGAAGATCTTAATAATTACTCTTGCCTCCAACATAAACATTGGTTACAAGCCCATCAAACATGTCTAAAGGCAATTATCATTTAGGTGCATCTACATCTAGCCTTAAACAAACATAAGCGCAATTTGAATTACAATTTCAACTGGGTACTATCTCAACAATTATCCATTCATATTGTTATGGTTATAAGGATCTATTTTTTAAAAACAATAATAATATGAGAAAGTATACAACAAATACCAAGGACCATATTTGTGTACCTCTTAACAATGTATACAGCAATATACCAATAATAATGATCTATTATTATTATTTTTTTTTATAAAGATCTATACAGCAATGATCTATACAACAATATACAACAATGTGTACCTCTTAATAATGATCTATACAGCAATATACAACAATGTGTACCTCTTAATAATGATCTATACAACAATATACAACAATGTGTACCTCTTAATTATGATCTATTTTTTATTTTTTTTAAATCAATAACAATATTTAAAACTTTAACCCATTTCTTAAGCCATGATGAGGTCTAAACAAGGGCCTATATATTCGTTCACAACATCCACTCTAAAGATAAGGGTCTATACGAAAAGGATCAAGTACAATGCCGGTTCACCTCATGACATAATGGTAAGGGTGGAATCAAATATTTTATTATTAAAATGAAAGGGACAAAGGTATAAAATTCTTAAGGCGAAAGTATCATAAATCTTACAGCACAGTATCCAATTTAAACTAATCTGCTATCATCAGTCTATACGGAAGGCAATAGGGCAATTTACAAGGTAGAGACAATCGAGGCATTAGTTAAGGAGGATAGTAGCGCTTGGAGCGCATGCCAAGAATCATGACCAACCAGCACCAGACGGAAAACGCGCTTCCAAGGTCTGCAAAATTGTGGGACATGCGACCTATACTTGAGTGCGCCCCAAAAATTAAAAGCACGAAGGTTGTACCTCGTTGTGTGAGCCTATAGGTAGGGAGGTGGGGAAATTAAGCAGGGAGGAATCCAGCTATCCGTGGAAGGTGGAAACGGTCTGAGGGTAAGGAATCATGCCTGTGTCCGCGAAGAAGGAGTTAGTGTTGTCAACAATCAACAACAGATTGAAATTGTGTGGCTGCATGGGGAGTTCACGGTTCGGGGAGGGGTGTTAAGGAGATACACATGTGCATCTAAACCAGGAACCAATCACCCCAACAGTTGTGAAACGAAAAACAGGATCAATCTCGCGGGTCAGAACTTAAAATCGTAGGTTATAGCACCCATGCCATTGCCAGGACTGCCATGGCTATCTCGGGTTCTCCTTCTAAGGTTTTCCTAAAATAACAAAACACAACCAAAGAAAAACACAACCTCCCATAAATTCTCCACATTAACTCACAGGAAAAATGGGTTGCAGGCACACCTCTCCCCTGGGCGCGCAACCATGGATTAAATTACCAAGGATGCTAACGGGTTTCAAAAATAACCACCATTGAGTAAATACGACTCACAGATTTAATTACCCAGACGAATTCGCCCGTGGCTACAACAGAAAAATGTGCCATTACTTGCCTCAGTGTTTAGCTATCATGGCACTCTATATGTAGCAGAGGTAATCTTACAGAAACTTCACGCAGAAGGCAGAGAAGGAAGAAAAACATGTTACCACCAAGCATAGGGCCAATCACAGAGCTTCACAGTTATTGCAGCGGAAGAAAAAAAAAATTAAATCTAAATGACAGAAAACAAATGGGCATAAAGATGCTGCTCTGAATGCCTTCGCTATAAAAAGGGATTTAAATCTAAATGACAGAAAACAAATGGGTGTAAAGATGCTGCTCAGAATGCCTTCACTATAAAAAATATTTAAATCTAAATGACAGAAAACAAATGGGCGTAAAGATGCTGCTCAGAATGCCTTCGCTATAAAAAAAAAATTAAATCTAAATGACAGAAAACAAGGGGCACAAAAATGTTGCTCAGAATCGAAACAAGTACACAGGCCATTGTTATCCCTCAAGCATCATACAACACTGAGAAAAAAAAACCTTTTTCTAATGTTCATTATGTCCCTTACAATCAAATTTAAATCTGAGCATAAGTTTAATGCATGCTACTCTACAAATGACAAACATATCGTTGCCTTATCGCTTGCCGCGAATGACTCTCGTGCTCCGTGCCGCTCCTGCTCCGTGCTGCTCCCGCTCGCCGACCGTAGAGACTACACCGGTACCTCCCAGCCAAATGCTAGGGGTAATTTGCTTCCCCCTTAGCCCCCCGAGCCGCAAAGGGGCCACACACAAACCATATGATCTGCCTAGCTTCCCAGCTCGTCTCGCAAGGCCGAGCTACCACTCCTAACCGAGCTGAGAAATCCCAACTCCTCACAATCAATCAATCAAGTCCAAATCCGACAGCGTAACGTTACGCTAATAACCCATGCCCCATCTTCCTCATCTACCTTTCTTTTATAGAATTTTGAGACCCCCCTTTTCCCTAAATCACATTTCATTTAAGTTTTAATGAAAACCCTCTAAAAATTCTCTGTCTTACAAGTGTCACTCATCCCCCACGTTTCTCCAAGATTATTTTCTTTAAATTTATTAAAAGGCTCATTTCCCTATTTTTATTATTCCCTTTCTTTCTTTCTTTTTTATTTTTTTAAAAACCAAAAAGGTAAATGCGCTAATTAATCTTTTCATTTATTATTTATTTAATTATCTTTTGTTCTTTCACAAGTTAGGAAATAATTTCTTCTTTGCAAAATTTTAAAACCATTAGTTTTAATTTAATTCTTACTC
>ML779827.1:317046-336510 GCA_009831015.1 Picea engelmannii | reverse complement strand
AAAAATATATATATATATATATATATATATATATATATATATATATATATATATATATATATATATATATATATATATATATATAATCAACATAATTTAGAGAATATTCTCTTTCATATTCCCTTAATAAGGTTTATGTTTTTTATTTCTTCCCCAAAGTTGTAAGTTGTGTATGTAAAACCTTCATTTCACATAAGATCGACTTTACTTTTCAAGTGTTCTCTTTCAAGCCCTTCCTCTTTAACCATTAACATGCAAGTTGAAATATTTCTTACTAGAACTCAATAAATTATTAACAGACAAGAGTAACACTATCAAACCCTTATATACTAACTTTGACATTAAATATAACTTTATGTTTAGAGTTTTGCATCCACCTCTTATGAACCTTTAAAATATAATTAATACACACTTTATATTCAATACTAGTTATACCTATATGTGTAATATTGAGGGAATTGCTATAATCATTTAAACATGCATAATACTAATTGTACCATTACAATATTGTATATGGTAAAATATAATTTTATATTCAAACAAAGATAATTTATTTCATTTTAAACTATTTTCATTATTAAAAATTACATAAAAATTAATAAATAATAATATATTTTTATTTTATTTAAAAATTACATGTATTATACAAAAGTTCGTAGTCTAAACGTTCTACGAAATGACTTTTCTTCGTCGATATTTTTCGGGGACATTTCCCTGAAATCCGGCAAGAAATTGTTAGATCTGTAGATTTGAGTAATTATTTCTATATAATCCGAGTGGCCGAGGGTTTTCTTAGCATGTTGAATCCATTTCTGCATTCATAAATGGATTTTAAACAACAAAAAATAGTGATTTCATGCATATTTATGTCGTCGGATTCCGACGAAAAAAATCAATTCATAGAATAGTTAGACAACGCCATACAAAAATGATTGAAAATGGATCTGAACAAACTAATGGTTGTAATATTCAATACCCGCAAATGAAATTAGGCAATTAATAAAGGTTAAATAAACTATGAAATCCAATGTAAATGTAAAAGTGGAATAAGAAAAAATGAGAGAAAAGCAAAGAATTAAATGAAAAAGAAAAAGAAAAAGAAAACAGGAGAGAATAGGTTGAGGAATGAGAAATGGAAGGCCATGCATGTTGGCCTTCCCATTACCCCAAATCTCCTTGTTTATTCCTTTTCTTTCATTTTTAATGGGTATTTTGGCTAAGGAGGTGAGGATTGATGACGAGCATGAGCAACATTATAACTAAGGATTGTTGAAACAAACATTGATCCACGAGGGTACTCGCCTCATTTTGGGAGTTGACCCACAAGTACCTTTGGGAAGAGGACAATAAAGAGAACATGATGGAAAGGGTATGGTGGAATGAAATTGGGAAGAAAAAACAAGAAAAATAGAAGTCCTTCTACAGTGTGGTGTACAACGAAGTAGATTGGCCCTTACTTTCTTGAACCCTTCTGAAAGAGAGATTTGAGTTTTCCTGCTGGTATCAGAACTTGGAACGGGGGTGGTCTGTTGGAGAAATTCTGAGTTCATTAGAGCCTATGGTTGGGTGGAAAGGCATACACCCTCAGTCAATTGGTTGGCCAGTCTTTGTCCTTGAAACAAATAAGTCTCTCGTGTGCTTATTTGTTTTCTACAATTGTAAAGATATGTGTATGCATACAATTTGAGTGGAAAATGTATATTTTACAAAGTAAATATAAAAGGGATGAAGTGAATACCCAATTTAGTAACTCTCTATATGATTGGTATTGTTTCTTATTGGTTAATATCTCTCATGAATTTGGAATTAAATAGAAATGGATTACACTGTGTTTTAACCAAAATATCTCAGGCATATTTATGGTTGACCTGTGGAATATAGATTTTGATTTTATTATTAGTCTAAGTAGAATGATTGAATATGAAATATGAAGTTGTATTAAGTGTTGAATTTTTCCTCGAAAGAGAGAAAATCCTTCAAGTAATGACTGCATAGGGAAGGCCAGAGGAGGCCACAATCCATGTATGTTCCCTACTCATGAAATGGGAAATTTGAAAAATGCAAAGTATTTGATTGGGTTTCTATAAGGCTGTGGGATGAGTAAGTCTAGGAATAGGTTCTTAACCAGAAGAAACCCTTGTTAGAAATCGATAAGAAATGATGGTGGTTGGATCAGAAAGGAGGGTAAATCTTCATCATTGTTTGTGATCGATGATCAAGGATTGGGAGTAGATCCTTAGTTAATCAGGTCACTGGAAAACCATAGACCTAGGCCCTTCTATTGGCATGGTCTCGTGGAATCTCAGTGTTGGTGGAACAAGGTTCCAACACAAGCTTCCACCCTTTTCTTTATGCTAATAGCGAGAGAGAAAGGGAGGATGATGTCATAATGGCATAGAGTGCCAACAAGAAGCTAGAATGCCACAGTGGTTGACCATTGTCAGAATTTGATTGCGTGGGGAGAGTATGGGTCGAAATAAAAAACTTTGAATCAACACCCTCAAACCCTAACCATTGAGATCCGTGCTTAAGCATGGAGCAAAAAAGATCCATTGGATCAAAGGGGAGGACAAACCTTCATTGTCTAATCAACACCAGAAATTTGGAGCCAGAGATATATCCTTGGTTAACCAAGTCACCAGAGGACTGGGAGGCCCATACCATTTTAGTTAAAAAAATTCATGTGAATCTCTATGTCAGTGGGAAGGGGTCCAATTAATGGTTCCATACCTTATACACTTATAATGAAGGAGAGTGAGGGATACATCATCATGATGTGTCATGCCAACATGACAACTAAGACATCACAGAAGATGACACATGTCGACCTCCAATTCACGTGGGTCGAATGTGGGCCCCTATCAATCTTAAACTAGTGAATAGGTGCTTTAAGTCCTAGACGTTGGATTCGTGGGCTCAAATATCTCTCCCGTTGATATTTCTTAGTAAATCTCAAGAGGGAGTTCATCATATCGATCTAACTAGACCTCTATACCATCAAAGTTCCCAAACCCCTCTTTCCTTCCCTTTTTCCTCCCCGGTGACCAATTGGGCAAGGTTATGGGATTAGGTTCCATACCACATCCCTTGAATATATATATATATATATATATATATATATATATATATATCTATTTACAGAAGCTAACCATATACAAAAGCTTCCTTCCTTAAATATGAATTTATGGAAGTTGGGTTCCGTAAATGCGCATTTACGAAAGGAGGCTTCTGTATATGCACATTTATTGAAGATGGCCACATCTGTAAATGTAGTAAGCTTTTGTATATATACCAATATACTGATTTACCGATTATGCATTTACGGAGGTTGACATTTGTATATGTGTTCTTCCATAAATGCACATATATACTGATTTATGGAATGTGACCATATACGGAAGCCACTTCCGTATATTCACATATACAAAATCCAACTTCCATAAATGTGCATATACAAAAGGAGGCTTCTGTATATGCACATTTATGGAACGTGGCTTCCTTATATGCACATTTACAGAATGTGGCTTCCATATATGCACATTTACAGAAGTTAGCCACATATGTAAATGCGACCATCTTCCATATATGCACTTTCATAAATGCGGTCTGCTTCTGTATATGTGCTTTCATAAATGCGTTCATCTTTTGTATATGTGCTTCCGTAAATGCGCATATATAGATATGTCGGTTTATGGAAGCTAACCATATACAAAAACCACTTCTGTATATGCACATATACAGAAGCACACATATACGGAAGCCAACTTGCATAAATGCGCATATACAGAAGCCGCCTTCTCTAAATGCACATTTACGGAAGTTGGCTTCCACAAATACAAATTTACATAAGGAGGCTTTCGTATATGTACATTTAGGGAAGGAGGATTCTATATATGCATGCTTCCATATATGCACATTTATGTAAGTGATCAGCTTCCATAAATGCTCATTTGAATAATAAATCTTCCATATATATGCATTTATGGAAGTTGGCCACCTCCATAAATGCACATTTATGGAAGTTGGATTCCGTATATGCATATATACAAAAGCACGAATGTACGCATTTATGGAGGTTGGATTCTGTATATGTGTATAAGTGTGCTTCCGTAAATGCGCATATATATTGATATACTGATTTACATAAGTTGACCATATACAAAATCCACTTCCATATATGCGCATATACATAAGCATGCATATATGGAAGCCAACTTTCGTAAATGCGCATATATGAAATTTGTTAATTAATTGGGTTGGTTGTCATTGATGTCAACCCTTGAAGAAAGTGTGGTAGTGAATTTCGGTAGAACAATGGTTTGGGTAATGGACCCAAGTTTGTTTGGTGGATAATGGTATGAGTTTTGATATATTTTCAGGTAAGAATATTCTAGATGGATAGTACATGTCATTCCATTTCCGGTGGTATGTGGAATGTCACATAACTCCTCACGATTAGAGAGTTATGGCCAAGTGAATTTGGACAACCTTCATGAGTCATCTAGAAGTCCCAAAAGGTCAAAGTAGTCAGAGTGGTTGTAAAGAAGAAAGTATTTAAATAATAATGTGAAGTGATGAGTGTACTATAAGTCAAAGTGGATAGAAAATAGATTATTTAAATAATAAAGTTAATGGAGAAATTACTAAGTTGACAAGTGGTTAGAAGTGGGTTAGCCCTAAAATAAGGAAAGTGGGTTAAGATGGTTAGAAGGTAATTTAAATAATAAAGTGAATTCATGAGTGTACTATAAGTCAAAGTGGATACAAAATAAATTATTTAAATAATAAAGTTAATAGAGAAATTACTAAGTGGACAAGTGGTTAGAAGTGGGTTAGCCCTAAAATAAGGAAAATGGGTTAAGATGGTTAGAAGGTAACCCCTTGATGAAGCTACATGAACATATAAATAAGAGGAAATGTTCTCTCATTTTTAATTACACTTGAGCATATTGAATATCTAAAAGTGACTGAGGTAACCAAAGGATATCTAAGCCAAATTTCAGAGGGAAGGTGATGTAAAGAAGGCCAAAAATCAAGGGAGGATAAATTATTTCGATGTTGCTTTCTAAGGTATGTGATCATATACACCAGGTCTATTACAGAGTTACAAATCACATTTGGATGATGAAATTGATGAGAGATTTTGGCTGAGATACATGTTGGGCACATGGTCGAGATAAGTAGTTGATGAGTTGGCACATACATGAGGTGTATAGTTGATGATGTTGGTACATCTTGATGAGTCATAGTTTATGTGTATTTGATGCATGATTGGTACATATTTGGTGCATGGATGATGCACTCATTGATGGTACAGGTTGAGGTACAGGTTGGTTCATGGTTGGTTCACTTGTTTATGGTACATGTTGATTACAAGTTGTTTGGTACAGGTTGTTATAGGTTGGTTGGTTGCATGTCAGTGGTATAGGTTGTTACAGTGGTATATCTCACAGTGATAGCGTGACAATGGTTCCATCATTCTACTTCTACGTCAGGGCGGTTGGATGGGGAAAGGACAAGTGGTTGGAGCCACCTTTCGATTGTATTTGGATAAAATAGGGGGTTGTAGCCTCCTTTTGGTTGTAGCCAAAGAATTGGGGAGTTAGAGTTTCCCTCAGGTTGTAGCCTGAGAAACTAGGGGGTTGGAGCCTCCTTCCATTTGCAGCTGGAAAACAAAGGAAGTTGGTGCTTCCAATGAATGTAATTCTTAAAGACATATAAGAAAAAACATTCTGTGGTTTTCTCCCGCTTTGGGTTTCCACGTAAAAACACTAGTGTAATGTGTATGTGTATGATTGTTCATTTTTTCATTATTTATTTACTCTGCAATTATTGGATGATAATGCTACATTGATATAACACTTTCATTATATGGTTAAAATTTATTAAATTTATCTATTACTGATTCATCCCCCTCTCAGTAATCCAACAATTGGTATCGAAGAAGGTTCCTTCAGGAAAACATTTAACCACTGGAAGGAAATCATGGATTATTCTGAGAATGGAGTACCATTATTCAATGGTAATAATGGTTTAAAGTATGAGATGTGGAGTAGAAGGATGGACGTATTTTTATAGGAATAGGGGCATTATATTTGGATATATTTCATTACAGGATATGATAGTTCAAAAAGGGCAAAGACTGCATCCAAGAAGGAATTGAAGAAGAATAAAAAAATAATAATGGATTTCATTTGGGAAGGATTACCTAATCCAGTAAGAGAAAAGGTTGGTAAATGTTCATCAACCTAAGAACTTTGGGATAAGGTACATGACATATATTCTTCACCCATCACAGATTCTGAAAATCCCAAAGAAGATGCAGATACAGATCAAGAAGAATTATGTTCACCATGTCAAACAGATTCAGAAGATGAAAAGTACATAATCACCAGAGGTATGCTTTTTTTATTTAATTGTGAAAAACACAGACATCTTGAAATAGAATTCCATGAAGGAAATGAGACAGAAAAACTAATTGAAAAGGAAGACAATTATGAAGCAAAATTGATTATTTCTTTAGATGAACTAAGAGAAGAAAACAAGTCACTCAAGAAAGAATTGATGAAACAAAAGGAAAGTGTTCACATTTTTGAAGAAGCCCAACATGTCATCGAGAACTTAAGAACTCATCTAGAAGAAGCCAGAAAGATTGAAGAAAATCTTGAATATCAAAAGAAGTATTTGAAAACCAACATAACAACACAAAAGACAGAAGCAAAAATGAGAGAGAAGATATTGACAAATCATCTTAAGGAAATAACTAACGATCTAAACCATATTGAGGTAGATTTTGGTCAAAAAGAGAAAGGACTTGAAGAAGAAATAATCAAATTAAAAATTCATCTTGAAGAAGTGAAAAGAATAGAATAAGTCATGTAGTCTCAGATAAAGAAGAAAGAATAAGAGGTTGAGAAACTTGAAGAAGAATTTGTCACATTGAGAAGTAAAATCATCAAGCTCAATAAGAATGTTGAAGAGAAAAAAACATCGACATTAGTTATAAATAATGAAGAGAAGCACTCTAGGTTGCTAGAAAAGAAGAATAAAGAAAATAGAAAGAGTTATGAAGAAGTAATCAAAGGAAGGAATCATGGTCAATCAAAATCTAAGAAAACTATTGAAGATACATTTTCAAGAAGACCACCCATGTTCAAGCCACAAAGAAGATTCAATCATGATCATGATCATTCAAGGAAGAAATTAATAAGGACTACACCACAAAGAAGATCATTCACTCCTAGGTATTAATTTTTTTTTTATGGTCATTGTTTTCATTGTACTAATTTTGGACATAAGGTTGCAGATTTCAGGGATTATAAAAATCTTCAAGCAAGAAGTGCCTATGTGGCCCCACATAACACTGAATGTTACAAATGTCATAACTATGGAAACATAGCTAGTGATTGTAGAAGCATGATCGATACTTCCATGAAAGAGAAGACTGATATCAAATATAAGAAAATATGGATAAGAAAACACAAAGAATAGGTGAACAAAGACCATGTCCCAGAGATCGCAAGTTTGGAAATAAAAAGAGATCAAGAAAATTCCACAGAGAAAAAGAAAGATGTCATAAACATAAAGTTTTGGAAAATAACCGAAAGAAAAGAAGGATAGGTAAATAAGGAATAGGCTCAAGAGATTGTAATTTCAGGCATTGTAGTGAAAGATGAATCCATAGACATAAAGAAAGAAGTCAGAGCTCAGAGAGATGATGAATCTGCCAATGAAGATGATGATGAATGCACATTAGAGCAAGAATTGTTCTGAGCCATCCGTCTTAGAGACTCCCAGGTAATATGAATATTAGACAGGGGGAGTCTATGCAATATCTATGATACACCAAAGAGCCATCCTTTGAGCAGCTTGAAAAGTTTGAGTACACAGATCTAGAGTAGTCAATTGTGCAGTAGAGTCTTGGAAAGTATGGACAGAGATGGATTCCTAAGAAACTTAGAAGTTTTGTACAAATATATGACAGTGGATGAGAGCATGGATTCATATATTGGTTCAGAGAGTGGTTCAAAGACAAAGAAACATTATCATAATGGATGATAATTACAAAGGAAATGGCTCGAACAATGCTAGTGGATTCAAAATTGACAGACATTTTTTGGACACATGCAGTGCATACAACAGTTCACATTCAAAACAAAGTAATGCTCTGAAACAACAATGAGAAAACTCCCTATGAGCTATGGAAAGGAAGACCGACAAATGTGAAGCACTTCAGAGTATTTGGAAGAAAATGATACATCAGAAGAGAAGATGATAGAATGATAAATTTTGACTCTCGTGTGGACACAGGAGTACTTGTTGGTTACTCAAGTACAAGGAAAGCATACAAGTGTTAGAATATGAGGTTGACCAAAGTTTTTTTTTTGTTTGTTAATTTGTGCAGGACCTGCGATTAACCTGTGGCTTGAGAAACCGCAACTCAGGGGCATCTAAGCCGTCAAAATCACCCGGGGATCGCACCCGGCCTGAGCCACACCNCCGGGGATCGCACCCGGCCTGAGCCACACCAACCCTTAACATGGTTGGATTTTTTGTCCCCGCAGGTTTCGAACCGGTGACTTTAACAACACGGAGTGGCTTAACAACACACTCCGTCACCGACTATCCTACACCTCGGGGACATGAGGTTGACCAAAGTTGTGGAAATAATCAATGCAACAATTGATGAAACATGTGGACAAGAATTAAAAGAAGAAGAAAATGAATCAATGTAACAACTTTACAGAGAAGAAGTAGAAGAAGAAGAATCCATTCACCAAAACAAATGCACCTAGCACTCTCATTTGCGATTGAACCACAAAATTTTGAAGAGGCCAACAAGGATGAATTCTTGAATAATGCCATGGATGAAGAAATGGATCAAATAGAGAAGAATGACACTTGGGAATTTGTTCGAAGACCAAATAATAAAAATGTGATTGGCAAAAAGTAGGTATTCAAAAATAAATTGAATGAATATGGACATGTTAAAAGAAACAAAGCCAGATTGGTATGTAAAGGATACACATTGGTTGAAGGAATCGGATTTGAAGAGACATTTTCCCCAGTTTCCATAATGGAAGCAATTTGATTGCTTTTAGCTTATGCATTCTCTAAGAATATTAAAGTGTATCAGATAGACGTGAAATCAACTTTTGTGAAGGGGAACTTGAAGAAGAAGTCTATATTGAACAACCAGAAGGATTTCAGTTGTCAGAGAATGCAGATTATGTGTGTAAATTGAAGAAGGCCTTGTATGGTCTAAAACAAGATCCTAGAGCATGGTCCTCTAGACTGGATAAATATTTACAATAGGCAGGGTTCAGAAAAGGAAGTGCAGAAAACAACCTCTACATCAAGGTAACTTAAAATGGTATTTTATTAATTGAAGTTTATGTTGATGATATTATTTTTGGAAGTGATGATAACAATTTAAGCCAAAAATTTGCAAAGGATATGTAGAATGAATTTGAAATGTCATTACTTGGAGAACTATCCTTATTTCTGGGTCTTCAAATATGTCAAAGAAACCAAGGAATTTTTATTTATCAAACTAATTGTATCATAGAAATGCTAAAGAAGTTCAGAATGGAAGAATGCAAACCGGTTACCATTCCTATTGAAACCAGTTGCAAGTTGAGCAAAGATGGTGATTCAAAGTCTGCAGACTAGAGGAAATAAAGGTAAACGATTGGTAGATTACTATATGTGACAACATCCAGACCAAATGTATTGCAGGAAGTTGGACAGGTGGCATGATTTCAAGAAACACCAAAGGAATCACATGTCATAGTAGTGAAGAGGATTTTCAGATATCTCAAAGGAACATAAGAGTTTGGATTATGGTATCTAAAAGGAAAGGATCTATCACTTATTTCCTACACAGATGAAGATTGGGCAGGTTGCATTGATGACCGACGAAGCACCAACGGAGCAACGTTATACTTATGTGAGTGTTTAGTATCTTGGCTAAGAAAGAAACAATAATTGATATCTTTATCTACAACCGAGGCAGAGCATATTGAAGAAACAAGATGTTGTACACAGGTTCTATGGATGAAACAAACTCTGAGAGATATATGGGTTGAGTATGATGAGCCCATTCCAATCTATTGTGATAATACAAGCACCATCAATATCTTAAAGAATTGGTCATGCACTCCAAAACGAAGCACATTCCAATCAAGTATCACTTTCTACAGGAACAGGTTGCAAAGAATAACATCAGAGTTGAATATGTGGGCACAAAAGAACAAGTGGCATACATATTTACAAAATCGATTCTAGGGGAAGCATTTGAGTATCCTCGCCAGAGACTTGGAGTAATTTCTACTCCAAAATGAATTCTTTTGAATGCTTATCTTATATTTCTTAGATTTACATGAGGAAGCACCATAAAGAGGAAAGTTCAGGTTGGGAGATCAGTTTCAGGAAGATTTCAGTTAGGGGGAGTATCCCCAAGGATAGATCAGTTATGGGAAGAAACACTAAATGTAAAGATACCTCTTCCATTGATGACAAAGGGGGACAGATTTATCAGATGCAGGATAGAATTGCTTGGAGAGAGAGCACAAAGGCATGGTTCCAGGGGGAGCATGAGTGATATGACTTCAGTATTGCATCAGAGTGTTTCCATCAATTCCAAAGGGGGATATTGTTGATTAATTGGTTTGGTTGTCATTGATGTCAACCATTGAATAAAGTCTGGTAGTGAATTATGGTAGCACAATGGTTTGGGTAATGAACCCAAGCTTGTTTGATGGATAATGGTATGAGTTTTGATATATTTGTAGGTAATACTATTCTAGATGGATAGTTCATGTCATGCCATTTTTGATGGTATGTGGAACATCACATAACTCCTCACGGTTAGAGATTTATGACCATGTGAAGTTGGAGAACCCTCATGAGTCATCCTGAAGCCCCAAAAGGCCAAAGTAGTCAAAATGGTTGCAAAGAAGAAATTATTTATATAATAAAGTGAAGTGATGAGTTTACTATAAGTCAAAGTGGATACACAATAAATTATTTAAATAATAAAGTTAATGGAGAAATTACTAAGTGGACAAGTGGTTAGAAGTGGGTTAGCCCTAAAATAAAGAAAGTGAGTTAAGATGGTTAGAAGGTAATTTAAATAATAAAGTGAAGTGATGAGTGTACTATAAGTCAAAGTGGATCCAAAAGAAATTATTTAAATAATAAAGTTAATAGAGAAATTACTAACTGGACAAGTGGTTAGAAGTGGGTTAGCCCTAAAATAAGGAAAGTGGGTTAAGATTGTTAGAAGGTAACCCCTTGAGGAAACTATATGAATATAAATAAGAGGAAAGGGTCTCTCATTTTTAATTACACTTGAGTATATTGAATATGTACAAGTCATTGAGGTAACCAAAGGATATCTAAGCTGGATTTCAGAGGAAAGGTAAAGTAAAGAAGGCCAAAATTCAAGGGAGGATAAATTATTTTGATGATGCTTTCTAAGGTATGTGATCATATACACCATGTATATTACAGAGTTACAAATCAGATTTGGATGACGAAATTGATGAGGGATTTTGGCTGAGGTACATGTTGGGTACATGGTTGAGACAAGTAGTTGATGAGTTGACACATACATGAGGTGTATAGTTGATGATGTTGGTACGTATTGATGAGTCATAGTTTATGTGTATTTGATGCATGATTTGTACATATTTGGTGCATGGTTGATGCACTCATTGATGGTACAGGTTGAGGTGCAGGTTGGTGCATGGTTGATGCACTTGTTTATGGTACAGGTTGATTATAGGTTGTTTGGTACAGGTTGTTACAGGTTGGTTGGTTGCAGGTTGTTACAATGGTATATCTCACAGTGATAGTGTGACTATAATATCCCTCGGTAGAGCCCCAGTTGTAATTATGAATTGTAAACATGTTTTTTAGGCTGGTGAGCCAAGTTATAATAATCTAGGAGGCTTATGTGATGATTAGGCTAGAGAGCCTAGGATGCTAAGGCCATGAGCCTGTTTTGTATATGTAATTATGCAAAATCCTTAATAAAAATTATACATCGCTGCATCTAGACCCTCCACCAAGAAAGATTTATGGGGGACTAAGATCCACTAGGTGGGGAAGGGGATAAGTGTCTAGGAATAGGGGCTAAGCTAGAGGGCTTACCTCTAAAGGAATAATATTATATTATTATTTTCTAAAGGCTAAAGTTTAACATAATTTGTGTTGTCCTAAGTTCTTAGGGGAAAGGGGGATGAGTGTTAAGTGGAGCTCATGCAACTTCAGGGAGACATGTCTCAACCTGGGTGCATGTAGTTTCAAGTGGGAAAGTCAGCTCGTTGTCGGGGGATCTCATTCATGAGTCTCACAATTCTCACGAATGACGATACTTCACCATTGCGTCGGAACTCTCACGAGGTTGGACACCCTGGAAGAGAGCCATAATCCCCACTGAGGCATGCCCAAATGTAACCTGCAAAAACTGGAGTTGTCCTATGTATTTCCTGTGAATCCCAACGAACTTGTATTTTTCCTGAGTTATGTTGTGTCGTAGCGGTTGGTAGTTGCTACCAATGCAATTTTGGCTAACCTTGGTTTCTTTTCATATTTGGTGTCCATGCCCATTTTCTGTGGTTGAGTTCACCTATGTGTTACTTGAATTCTGTTATTGACATCATCTGTGTCCATTTGAAATAAGAGCTAAGTTGAAGTAGCAGGTTGTCAGGCCTGTGAGCAACTCTCCTAAGTGAGAGAGTTTGTTGGGAAGTGAGTTCTCCTGGAGGGAGTCCTGTAGCATCTATAGTACTATAATACTTTTGGTCCAACCTATTGTTGAAGGCCAAGGTAAGGGAGGTGTAGTAGTCGATGGACTTGTATTAGTGAAGGTGTACCCTCTTGGGGTGGAGCAAGTGTGTGGGGAATGAGGGTCTGTGGGTTGTGGGCATACATGTCTCTTGGGATAAAAGATCCTTTCTATTGTTTTGTGTAACTTCCTTGTTTTCCTTGCCAAACCTAGAATTCCCTTACATGGTGGAGTTTAGTCCCAGCTCGGGGGTGACTCACTGCCGAGTGTGATGAGCAGCATGGTCTATGGATGGGAGGTTCGTGGAAGGTCTGCATGCAGTTGGTGTACTTCAATTGAAAGATAAGTACCCATTCCTATGTTCATTTACATGTTGTGTATTTGTACATGCTAGGTTGATGAGTATTGCCTGTATATGATGTTATATTATGGGTTTTTCTTGTGAGTACTGCATGTATGATTTTATTGTTATTTCCGCATTAATCTATGTATGAACATAATATGTTGTATGTTTATGTTTATATTTATATGCATATGATAATTGTTGTTTGTATGAGTAGCATGGCTCGACCTGGGTGGTCAGGGGTGTGACAAAATGGTATCAGAGCAGTAAAGGAAAAGTTAAGGTTTTTTTGGTAGCGTTACCCGACAGGGGTTGATGGTCGGGGATGTTACAAATTTGTATCAGATATAAGTGAAGTGTCTAAGTAGTGTTTTTTCCTAGCTTGTTGGTGGCTGGGGATGTTACAAAATGGTATCAGAGACATTGTTTCAACACTGAGCCTGGATGGGCCATGTTAGTGGTTAACGAGACAAAGATTTCAGAGTGAATTATTGTTGAAAGGGACAAAATTCGAGGTTCAAAGTGTCCTTGGGTGCAAGGAGTGCATTGACAGAGTATTTGACTCAAAAATCTCAGAAGAAATAGCTTGATTTTTCTCGTGAAGGGATGTGAAGATCTGTTGCAAGGAGTGGACAGAGCTGAAATTTGACTAAGTGTCGAAGCAACCCTCTAAGGAGAAAGGGGTTCGAGAAATTAAGATCAGGAGAGATAGCAGGAAGAAATATTCAAAGGCGGAGAAAATCTCAAGGTTTAACAAGTTAACAAATAGGATTTATTCAGGAGGAAATGGAGTCACCCCAGATCATCAAATATATATAAGTTTGGAGGCGGTTAACCGTGAGTTCCTTTGGAAATCCGTGGAGTAACAATGTCTGTCTGTGCCATTGATTTGAGAGAGAGGATACATGGTGGAAATTAGTGGACTTCGGGTGAAATCACTTCTGGAGAAAATGAGTGTGGAGAGGTTGAAACTCTTGAAGCCCGAAGAGCCAAAGTGAATTGCAGACGTAGATATGTGGGAGACACACGTCGACAGATCTTCCACTTTGGGTGAAAGCACTTCGAGAGAAAGCGAGTGTGGAGAGGTTGAATCTCCTGAAGCCCGAAGAGATGGAGTAATTTATAGTCATCGATTGATAGAGGACATGCATCAACAGATCATGTACTTTAGAAACGAGAAGAAAGAAATGCGGAGTGCTACATGGCAAGACACATGAAGACGAAACGGGGTCCAATTAGGCAGGTGGCACAACATAGTTAAACTTGGCGAAGAAGTTACCTGGATCAAGCCCGCATTAAATTTGATCACGATCTATCAAGATCAATGGCTGGGAGGCATTGCGAAGATCGCAGATGCGCGATAAATAATTATACAAGGCGGTCCTGCAATCCAAACCACAGTTTCCCAAATGGGGTACATGTCAATGTGGGGACAATTGCAGAATGATCAATGGGTTACTCCAAAACCGCTGACCCATGTCCCCACAATTTGAAAAGTATAAAGTTTGATGTGAATTTTTGGTATCTTTTAGTTCAAGCACGGAAACTGTGGGCCGCAGTGTACACGTAGCACCATATCGGGAAGTCTGGAGACTAGACACTCTGGAAGAAATGGCTCATGATGGAATGGGAGAAAGAAAACCCTGAGGTTTCGTTACAACAAAGTAAAGTGATGTGATGATGTCACCAGGGTGACGTGGAAGTATACGGAGACTCACGGTTTAAGAGTTTTGGGTTGAGAAAAGGTGGAATCATCCGAAGTCTCGTAGCCCCAAAGCCCAAAGTCCTGAAGCACAGAGTAGGCACCTGTTGGGTTAGCACTTGTTTCTAGACGTGGTCACATGCGAGTTGAGGGATGAATAAAAGGGGCTAGCACCCAAAAAATGTGTTAAAGAAGGGAAAAGGGGTTAGGAAGTAAGCCCGTGGGTTTCATCTGGTTCGGACCTCCATCAAGAGAGGTATTGAAGACATGGTAACTTTATGATAGGGTCCAAAAAATATCTAAGATCCATTAGCTCAGAGAAAAATATAGTTGCACAAGAAGTACATAGTGGGAAGATCTAATCTACACAGATTGATATATATTAGAATGCTATCATTTTTATAAAGAACAACAAGATGTATGCATGGAGAAAGGGACAATATCTCCAAGGAACAATCCTACATATTGGAGATAGAACCTCCATTATTACTATCAGAATGCACAGTGGAAGCATGGCATGAAGGTCATCAAATATGGCATGAGATAAGTTGAATATGCATGTCAGAAGGCTAAACCAAATTTCTTTAAGAAATAATTTGGTGTTAACTATCCAAGGTTACTCAGAGAACATGACTGGAAATATAATTGGGTCATGAAGGAATTGGATCATAGGGATCCAAGTAATAGGGGAATGATGAAAATTAATATCATCATAATATGCGGTGGCAAGTATGCAAAGTAGACAAGGAAAAAATTCCTGGATGGAGTCAAGTCCATGAACATCCTAAGATAATGGAAGAAGAAATCATGAGACAGATATCAAGCTAGTAGGAATGTATGTCAACACTCCAGGAATGAAATCTAGAATAGCAGAGGATTCTTGATGCACTCCAAAGGTGTGAAGGTATTTCCATAAGAGCATGGAGATATCAAGTCAAGAATAATTTAAAAGTGAAGTGACTTCTAAAGAGAAATAAATAAGGAACGAAGAAGAAGAAAATGATTCTATACATAGTTTTGAATGCAGAGGAGATGGTGCCTGAAAATACTCCATCTTAATTAACATAGAGCCATGAGTGACAAACCAAAAGGTTGGAGGTATCACCTGAATCTATGATGGCAAGGTAAAAGAAGGACTTTCATTTGATTCTATGCAACTGGAAAAAGGGGCATATGTGCATCCTTACAGTATGCTAGAGATTGGATAGGTAAGTCAAGTTTGAAGCTAGTTGGGATAGATGGATCTAGAAAACAAATAAAAGTTGAAGGTTAATGTCAGCATTAGTAATTGGCTGGAAATGCAAAGTCAGCTAAGAGTGATTTGGCTAGAAAGTGCTCAGGACAAAAATAGTCATGTATAGTGACTACAATGAGAACAAAAGAAGATTAAGGAATCCAGGAAGAATTGAAGACTTCTGGGATCGGCAAGGAAAAGTTGCACATGGGAAAAAAGTTGCTGAAATTGTGGTAACAACAGTTGAATTAGGGTTGGTTGAACAACCATAAGAAGAAAACTAATTCTTTCATGTTTCAAGTGTTTTTTATGATCTTGCTACATATGGAAGGAAGCAACAAAAACTTGAAGGTTGGTTAGGTTTGATAAAAGAATCATGAAAGCTTCTACTGCCATCAACCATACAAGTACCATCAAATTTATTAATGGAAGTCATGCAAGTATGCGTTTTTATTACTCTTTTTGCATAATTTTTGAAGGGAATTTAGGTAAGAATTTCCTCAGCGAGAGTTATTTTACAAAATCACATGATTACATTATTTGAATTCATACCACTGGATGTGGTAAAAGATGGAGGCTTGTATTAATTCAAATATTTTTAGCTTCTGAATGCACACATTGACATGTTATAATGTCATGTTAATTTGGTTATGGGGTGATAACCAAAGAATTAAAAGATAAGAAATTGTTATCAGAATGAATGCCAATAAGCTAGTCATGTATGAGACCAGGACATGGTTGGATATGTTAAGGTATGGATATGGAAAGGTTATGAGCCACACAGGTACTAAAAGATTCCTACCTTTAAATAAAACTTGGATTGCAACCTTTTTGCTAACACTAATGAATACCACATAATTATATTCTTGGTGTAGTGTTCGGGTCAAAAAGGAAGGCATCCAATTAATTGGGAAGACAATAGGAAGTGTGTGGAGAATGTGTCAACACATTGGCCTGAATTACAACTTATGGATGGTGAGATACATGACTGAGATAAAGAGCATTATGTAATTCAATGCAAGGTGCACTGAATAAGTATGCAATGATAATTTCACTCATGCATAGTAAGTGATAGAATTGTATACTAAATACAATGGTTGAATGTGTTTTGTAAGTACATGCATATATATTATTCCATGGAAATAATTGTTACAAACAGCTGAAATGTTGTTAACTCATGAAGTTGAGGACATTCCGGGGAGGTGTTGGACATTGCAGCAGGAAAGTTGCAAGTCAAGTAGTCACATGAGCATTGACTACATGGAATTTTCTTGTTTAGAAAAATAAGCAATGAACTTACAGATATTACGGTGAGCATGCATATGCATAGAATGAAGATTCATTTATTTTATTAAATTGTTGGGTAATTGTGATTGAATTGCTAGGTGCAAGAAATTATAAGATCACTGCATAAGATTTTGTACATATTTCAATTGAATTATGATGTACAACAAATACTGACAATTTGTTGGATGTATGCAAGATGAAGGATTGTAGGAAAAATGGTATGCAGTTGGTGCCTGTGGAAAACCACAAGGAAGGCTGCATTCATAATATGGCAACAACCAAGAAGAATTATGAAATAGAATTTCATATTTTGGGGGAAAAGTTGAATTCCCTTTTGAACTAAGTTGGAGTTCCTAAATGATTTATTTTATGTTCTCTCATGATAACTGCATGTGGGTGATGCAGATGAGATGATGTTGATTCAAGTGGAATGTTGACTACAAAGAGTAGCTTGGGGAAGATGCCGATTGGAGACCTCTGAGGGCAGTTGGAACTCCTCGAACCATAATGCTCTGAGACTTCCGGTCCAACCTGTTGTTGAATCCCAAGGAAAGGGAGGTGTAAAAGCCGATGGACTATGTGATAGTGAAGGTGTACACTCCTGGTGTGGGACATGAACGTGTGGAATGAAATATCGTTGGTTGGAGTGCTACTGGGGTTTGGTACCTTGGCCTAGACCATGTTGATATGGAAGTCTTATCAATCAAAATATAATTATAAATTCTCTATTCATTTTATGCTATGTATATCGTATACAAGTTATAATGTTATTATAATTTCCTGTATATATATTGCATGTATGTTCTAATGTTGCTTCTGAATGAACAAGTGTACAAACAAAGTGTTTACTTTTGTGGAGTCATAGCCCTGATGAGATTTTATCAATAGTGATATCTAAGGCTGGGTGGAACATTGTGGATCTATAGCCAGTCGGTGATTTAAATGAGGTTTAAATGAAGCATGTAACAAGGAACAATAAGCTAAATGATTTCCTGAAGAAAATCTATGGAATATAGAAATTGAGTTTCAACTGTAGTATGAACACCAGAATTGGTGCTTGAAAGTAGAGCACCAGGTGGATAATAGGATTCCAATAGCTAAAGCTTGGATCTTTTAGAAGAATTTTTGAATTATATAAGTATAAACAAGTTGCACTGAGGACAATGCAAAAATAAGGGGAGGGGATTGTAATATCCCCTGGTAGAGCCCGAGTTGTAATTATGAATTGTAAACATGTTTGTTAGGCTGGTGATCCGAGTTATAATAAGATAGGAGGCTTATGTGATGATTAGGTCAGAGAGCCTAGGATGCTAAGGCCAGGAGCCTATTTTGTATATGTAATTATGCAAAATCATTAATAAAAATTATACATCATTGCGTGTAGACCCTTTACGAAGAAAGAGTTACGGGGGACTAAGATCCACTGGGTGGGGAAGGGGATAAGGGTCTAGGAATAGGGGCTAAGCTAGAGGTCTTACCTCTAGATGAATAATATTATATTATTACACTACTACAGATGGGTGGATTATTCCATGAAAATTTTCCATGCTTCCACTAGTCTAATATTTTTTTTAAACAGGGCGGGATTTTCGTCGCTACTGCCATGAAAGTTCGTCACAATATCGACGAAAATTTTAATTTAACCTAGTCGAGATTTTCGTCGCTATGGCGACAAACTTTCGTGGCAATAACGATGAAAATTTTGTCTATCTCATTGGTTAGTGTTAACGGCCAGTTGACTATTTTATCTATATATACATGACTTTAAGAGACTTTGCGACACAGTTGCTATGGTTGCGACACTGTTCTCGGATTTTGTTCGAGCTGTTTATTTTTTCCGTCACCCACTGGTTGAACAAATCCAATTCTCGATCTACATTGCTCGGATTTTGAACTTTCAAGGTTAGTATGTTATTTTTTATTGATGTACTCATTTAACTTGTAATTTTTTTTTTAAATGTTCAAATTGCATTTAGCTTATTTTTTCCTTGATAATATATTTATACAATATGTGTAGTTATACCATATTTCATGTCTTTGGTTTTTGGATATAGTTAGTATATTCTATGGAAAAGGGTATGTAGATTCCATAATATTCTAGGTTT
>ML779827.1:277660-295697 GCA_009831015.1 Picea engelmannii | reverse complement strand
TTAAATACAGTAACAACTTATGACTACAACAACTAAATTTCTGAAATTTCATTATTTTTTTTTCTGATATTACTCCAATATTTCATTTTTTAAATGTTACAGGTGAATTTTATAACTTTTGTTGATTGATTTATTGTGTCAACATCTGTCCAGGGTGAACATGTCCAAGTTTCAGCCGATACATCTCTCCAGGGTAACCGTGGCAAGGCACCCATAGTGCCTCACTAGGTAAATTTTAAATACAGTAACAACTTATGACTACAACAACTAAATTTCTGAAATTTCATTCTTTGTTTTATGATATTACTCCAATATTTCATTTTTTAAATGTTACAGATGAATTTCATAACTTTTGTTGATTGATTTATTGTGTCAACTTCTGTCCAGGGTGAGCGTGTCCGAGTTTCACCTGTTACATCTCTCCAGGGTGACCGTGGAAAGGCACCCGCAATGCCTCACCAGGTAAATGTTAAATAAAATAACAACTTATGACTACAACAACTAAATTTCTGAAATTTTGTTATTGTTTTTTTTATATTACTGCAATATTTCAGTTTTTTAATGTTAGAGGTGAATTTCATAACTTTTGTTGATTGATTTATTGTGTCAACTTCTATCCAGGGTGAACGTGTTCGAGTTTCACCCATTACATCTCTCCAGGGTGACCGTGGAAAGGCACCCGCAGTGCCTCATCAGGTAAATGTTAAATACAATAACAACTTATGACTACAACAACTAAATTTCTGAAATTTTGTTATTGTTTTTCTGATATTACTGCAATATTTCATTTTTTTAATATTAGAGGTGAATTTCATAACTTTTGTTGATTGATTTATTGTGTAAACATCGGTCCAGGCTCCCACAGAGGATATTGATGAGGACAAAATATTTTATTCGACAAACCCAATGACAACTGTAACGAAGGCCTTGAAGAAGGCTAATATGGAATATCTAGGTTTGATTACCAAAAGACCCCTGACACAGGAGGACAGGGAAAGAGTTGTAGAGCTACAAACTACAATAACTAATTATGGGGTAAGTGGCATCTTTACATATTTTTAATAGCTATGAATATTTCATATCTGTTTTTTAGTTTTATATTTTGTGTATGATCTGATAAAGAAAAGTTTTCTGTTTGTAGGAGTTTTTAAACCTCGTGCGTGGGGAACCTGTCGATCGTGCAACTGCTATAGGTAGTAGTGAGGGTCTAATGCAAAAAAAAGGTAGACATAGCAAAGTGAAAGTGAGGCTTTTTGAGCCTCTTGAGGTTCCCCTTGAATCCATTGATGAGCGGGGTGATTTTGACCGGCATGACATGCCGGAGCCTGGGACTCCACATGATGACTTTGGAGAGGAACATAGTGTAGGTGCACATGATACTATTCTGCATGGAGAAGAACGAATTAAAAGCACCGGTTCACTAGATGTCATCTTTCTGGTGGATGATGCATGTGTTTCGATAAAGATTCATAAGATTGCAGGTAATTGTCCCATTAATTGATTCATTATTTTAATGAAATTGAAATGGACATTTGTTGAGATTATTAATTGATTAATGGATAACATGTTACTGCAGGAAACAATATTTTCTATAGAAACTTACATGACAAAGCATTGGAGCTGTTTGGCCCCACCATTCACACACGGTGGAATAGCCAAGATAACAAAAATAAAGATGATTTAATAGATCAGATGGTGAACTTGTTCAACAACACTTTCAACAAGAAAGTCGTTTCAAAGTTAGCCGGAGAGAATTTAAAATACACCAGGGCCTAGTATAGGGATAAATTGCAAATAGACCTAAAGCACGAGCGCCCTCCCATGGTTTCCGAGAAAGAGTGGAAGGCGCTAATAGAGGATGAAAATGAGAACTTGTTTAAAAAACAAGGATGACAACCACGAGCTCGTCAAACAAGGTACAACACATGTCATATTATCAGTGAAATATGAGCATTTATGTTTTTCTTTCCTATTTTAAGTAACAATTACGATATCTAATTTTTTTCAAAAATTCCATATGTAGGCTACTAGACACATCCAAAGCAACAAAGGCCAGAGTGGAAAAACACGACCAGCATAAACTAGGCCAGGGTGGCTACGAAAAACTCAAAGCAAGAATAATATTTATTTAACAGTAGTGAACAAATATATGTTTTTGTTATTGGTATTTTTAATGGTGTTATGCATTGCAATTAAATATGTTTGACACTGTTGCCACTGAGGAGGACCTGAAGCTTGGTTACAAGCATGGTTTTAAAAGTGTCATTGAATATAGAAAAATGTTGGGCCAGACTCTTATCTCCCTAGCCACGCAGGAAATCAAATGAATAAGGAAACCGTAGTAGCATGCTTGTAAAGTCTTTTCATATTTTATTATATCACCCTTAGCTAAGTATTTATGTTTTCTTTCAAGCAATAGTGCTACCGTAGTAGTGAATCAAGCGGTATTCAACAAACATCGTGTCATACAAGGTTCCACATGTCCAGTGATAGTGTAGAGCATAGTACCCTTTCCGGTATGTATGCTTCAGAATTATAAATATTTACTGTGATTGTAGATATTTATTTCTTGACACATACTTATATATTATTTTCTCAAAATTGAAGAGCATGTAGATCAGGAGGGTGAAATGCGAGAGAAAACAAGTGGAAATTAAATTAATGCACCAACTGTCCCAGCTACAGAGATAGGTAAAGAGCAATACTGTAATGTTAATTAAAACAATGAATCAGTTATTTCAATTATATTTCAACATATCGATATGATCATTTTTTTTGTTCCAATTCACATCCTTGAACAAATGCCAACTAATCCTTCTCATCGACGTACCAAAAGTATGGTAGCCGAGCGCACACAAACAATAGAAGGACAAGGCACATGAAATACAATGTCCTTGGATGATGATGATATCCCAATTGTCAGTTATATGAATGTAAAAAAACGTAAATCAAAGAAAAAATAGATGTATAATTTCATGACCTTTTTTTGGATCTTTATCGATGTTTATATGTTCATGACCTTGACTATCCTAGTTATGCCTTAATGTATATATGTTTTCTATATAGAGAAAATCATTTGTTGGGTATGGGAAATTGAGAGCGATGTGAGGCAGAGGAGGGGCCATATGATCTTCCACCTTCACGTGGTTGGCCCTGCTTAGTAGAGAATAACCTATTCTCGAAACAAAGAGAAGCTCATTAAGGTATTGGACAACTTAATTTTTTTCTAGAGTATTTTACATAACTAAATGTATGCTTATTTGCTTATTATAAATTATTTACTCATATAAAAAATTTGTCTTTTATGATTCATACAGGTCTTGGTGATCGAAATGCATCTCGTTGACAACTCTTATCAAGTTGTATGGGCTAATGGATCTGGCGAAAGTGTTATCCACAATTTTGGTCATCGTGATGATGTTATGATGATGTCATGATGATGGAAAATCAAGCTCTTCATTAAGAACATTTTCCTGAGAAAAGTTACACTTGTCTACTTCCAAAATCATGCTTTTGAGGGATGTTCGCAGGCCACCTATATATCTGCCTGCGAGAATGCCTAATTCTCGCAGGCTGCATTAAGCTAGGGTGCGAATAGTTCACACTGTAATCATTGCCAGGGTGCGAACATGATCTTAAAGAGGAAAAATATGAAGTTCTCGAGCCTTCTAGAAGAGAATCTTCGAGAAGAATGAGTTGGCTAACGAATGGTTGTTCAAGTGCTGGCATTCCAGATATCTTGGGATCATTTTCTATCCAAGTAACTAAGTTATCTTCTCCTATATATTGAGGAGATGGCTTATGGAAAAGGTTAGAAGCAAGCTAGCAAGAGATTGATTGGAGAATTGTTGGAAGCCTGTATGAAGGACTGATGCTACAACAACAAGAGACTACAACAAGGTCATCACAAGTAGTTGATTTTCTTCATGCATGAGCAAGTGTGTGTGTCAGAACTAGGAACCATCGAAAGGAGACCTACGACATCCAGGCTCAGGTTGTAAGTTTCACTTTCAATTAATTCAATACAGTAATATGTCCCTTTCCCATAAAGATGATGTCACTTTATTACATGATTCCTTGATCACATGTATAGACTAGCTATTGAATATATTAATTTGTCTTTACTTTGATTGGTTTGTACTGTTGTGATCTGAACAGTGCAAGAGCATTGGAGCAAAGCTTGGAACAACATAGACATAAGGAAAGCGTTCATAAGGTATGTCCATAATCCTTATCTCTTAGTTCACTCAATAGGCTAGATTTAGGGGAAGAGTAGTATTCTGTCCTGTTTTGTTCTAGATCCAGGTGGATCTAGGGAGATCAGTTCGTGTCCGCACTTATGGATTAATCCTGAAACAAAATTGGCGACTCAGCTGGGGAACTTATCCCTTTGTCCTTTTGATTTTTTGAATTTTCTGTGGCCATTTTATCTATTTCTATTATTCTCCTGTTTTGTCAGTGTCTGAGTCCTCAGGATACCCTGAGAGACCTTCTGGGTCTATAAGCCAGTTTGAATTTTGCTTGTAATTTCAAATTTTTCAGTATCTTCAGGGATTCTCACACTGTGTCCATTGACAGCCTACGAGAACTAGTGAAGTTCGCACCCTACTTATAGGGTCCAGTGCGAACAATTCACATCTTGCATTAAAGTGTCCCGCGAGAATACTATATTCTCGCACTGTGTCCAAGGCTTGCCTGCGAGCAAGATTTTGAAAATTTTTGAAATCAAGTTTTGACTCTTTCAATTGCTCAGAATAGTTGATTTGTGTCTTTTTGGCTTATTGGATCATTGACTTACACATCTCTTGCTTTAGTTTGCTTGCTTGAACAGATTTAGGGTTTCTAGGTCTTTCTTGCCTTTGGTAGCTTGACTTTCTTTTCTTGGCTCTGTTTGGCATTTTCTTTCTCTCTGACTTCTGGAGTCGGGTGTGTCTGAGTGGCTGAGAACTAGTGATTGATAGAGAGTTAAGTGCTTGTGGTTTTCTCTTTTGCTTGGTAGTTCGAAAGAACATTTTTCATTTTCTTTGGGAAGACTCATTAGTTTGGTTTTTGTTTTTACTTTCATTGAAAGAATTGGTTGGGTTGTTTTGTTTGATTCGGTATGATTTGATTTTCTTTTCTCGTCAATCAGAGTTCTTCTTGGAAAGTGAACAATGAGTTTTCTTTCAAGTTTTTGTTTTTGTCATTTTGGAAACATTGTAAAATCAAATTTTAGAGCTTATTGAAGTATTGAAAAAGACATTTCGAGATTGTTCATTGATAAATGATTATTTGCATTGGCATCTGAAAGGAAATTGTGCATTGCATTTGCATGGTAGTATTGAGATTGATTCAGAAAAAGCTCTCTCTCTCTCCCATAATTAGGATTCATGGAATGAAAAAGATTATATTTCATCATTGTCCTTGCATTACTTGTGTCAGAGTCACACATCATGAGTTTCACTTCCGTTACCTTTGAGTAATTAACAACCTTTAAGCACATTGCGTAAATCTTAAAATCAATCTAGTAACTTTTTCTAGGGCTCTTTACACCAACATATTAGATAGGCTAGTGCTTTGGAGTAGGAAGAGAGACACACTCTCAAAGAGCTCAAAAACAAACAATAGTATCTTGAGTTAGGGAGTGTAAAATCCATTGGCAGCATATTGTCCTGGGACGCCCTTCTAACACAAGGGTTAAGTACTAGGTCGCATTGGTGTTGGCAGAGTTACTAACCCTGCTTTGTTGACATCAGTGTAGAGATTGCATGTATTACGGGGATCACTCAGAGGTATACCCACAATTATGAGTGGAAGCCTTTGAGTTGGTTTCAGGCTTGATACCCTGCCCTTACGTGGGGATCGGACTGATGACTGTCCCCCCAGGCTATACTGTTGTTTGTGGTGACCTTAGTGGCCTATCTCTCTAGGTTCTTACCCAAGGTGACTGTGGAGGGGAAAGTCTTCACGGTACCTGGAATTGACGTTGATCAAACTCACTCGGGCTCCTTGGAGGGTATACCCACGATTATGTGTGGGAGCTTGCACCAGGGCGTAAGTCTGTTAAGCAGGTCATCAACGTAACGTTTCCACCTTAGCCCCGCCCCTTCTCATCTCATTGTTGCGACGTTGGATTTCATCACCAACTAGTGGCTTCGAAATTAGAAGGTATTGTTTGCTTGGTGATTTCCTTTTAGTTTTTGTTTACTAGTGAGTGTTGTTTATTTCTCGAAGTTGACCATAGGATTTTTCTCGTGAAACTTGTCACTTGTTTACAATTGCTCCCCCGCGGAGTTCTCGTAGAATGCAAGGATTATCTCTAGAGCATCTGGACGATCCTCAACCTACTGGTACACCTGAGGGTTCACCCCATCAAACTGAAGTCCCTGTGGTTACTTCACCACAAGGGGAAACCAATGAAGTTCCGGTTGTCACCACACCACTTCCACACGTCGAACGAACTGATTCTCTAAACGAGTTTCGAGTTACCAATACTATAGAAGACTATCGCGTTCGTCGTGGTGAACGACCTTCTGGGCGATTTAATCCTTCTGAAGGAACCATTGTTACATCTTCTGAATCAACTGTCTAGCCTTCTCACGGTGTAGTGGGCCAAGATCCTTTTTGGTCCGGTAATTTCCGACGAGTCCTCTTCAGTACAGAGTCATCCCCTGTCTACGAAATCAACCCTCCCGTGACTTCTGATACATAAACTCCACCCGAGACTCCCACTTACCGTTTTGTTCTTCCTTCTGAGATGGCCCCTCTCGCCAATACTACGAGTGTCCAAACCGAGGTTACTGCTACTACTCTCCCTCCTATTAATACCCAACGAATGCCTGATGTCATCCCGACATTACCACCTGGTTACCATGCGTTGAATGCTCTGTTGAATCCTCCTAATCCAACACCTCCGCACACCCCTGCCGGTTCTCCAGGTGGTCCTGGGTATGAGGTTCCTCATTTTATTACGACACTCCCACCTTTTCCTCCTGGTAATACTAATCCTAGTGGCATTATTCCAACTGTTGCACCCAACACGCAGATTCCTGTTGGTGGACAGGGTGGTACGGTTACTTTTCCTTTTCCCGGACACAACACAGTTACTGCACAACCTACGGTTGGCACACAACTTCCGGGTGGAACTATACCTACAGCAGGGGGTCCAACTTCACCCTTTGGACAAAACATACCTCCTGAATTGGCCCAGTATTGGATTCAACTCTTACAAAATTTTCCTCAGAGTGCTGGGGGGTAGCAAGTTGTCCCTACAGTTGGCCAGCCTTATCCAGGGGTAAATAATCCTATTTGGGGTTCGAACCAGACTACTCAACCCCAGGTCCCTGCTCAGACTCAAGGTTATCATCCTTGGGGTTACTATCCTATCCGCCCACCGCTGAATCAACCAGGAGCTTCCCTTTATGGACAGTCTGCTTACACTCCTACTGGTTTGTCGACGGGGCTTCCACCCCAAAGCCACCAGTACCCGCAAGTAAACTGAAAGTTGTCATTTCTTGCTACCTTGGACTTGCCAGATTTTTCTAGGATCCTGAATGATCCTATTCGTCACTCTCGTCAATGGCCTGCTATCCCTGCCAAACTTCCATCGGATATTCCGAAATTCGATGGCAAGCCGGGAGAGGACCCTAATAATAATGTCATGACTTTTCACTTATGGTGTTCGTCCAACTCTCTGATGGATGACTCCATTCGTCTTCGTCTTTTTCAACGAACCCTTACCGGTTCGGCTGCGAAGTGGTATATTGAACTGTCACAAGGTTTCTTTTCTGACTTCAACACCTTAGCCATGGCCTTTCTCACGCATTACCAGTTACCGATCCGTTACGATACGGGGACTGAGATCCTAACATCTTTCAAACAAACGAAAGGTACTGACATCTCAGATCATATACATGAGTGGAGACGTAGACGATGTCTCATCAAACTTGAACTCCCTCATCAGTTACTGGCAGAGTGGTTCACAAAATCTTTTGTGAACGAAATTGGAAGAGACATTGCTATGGGCGGTGTTGTTACAGAGGAGCAGGCTATAAGTCGAGCTCAGTATCTTGATCTCATTTATTCGTAAATGGGAACACTCTACGATTTATTGCCTGAACTACCTCGTCCTGGTACTTCCAGCACTTCTACTGCTCCAGCTGCCTCGCATGCAGCTGATGGTGTGATTGGGACTGCTCATACCCACTCACATTCTGTGTCAACCACAACCCCTAAACCCACCTCTTCTAATGTTCAGAATGCCCCGTCTCCTGCTCCTCCCACCGGTAAAACCTCAGAAGTGAACGCTGTTCAATCTACACCGATCGGCAAAAATAAATCAAAGAAAGGGAGAGGCAAGAATAAGGGGGGTAAAAATAATAATCCAACTGAACAAACTGCAAATGCTCCTGTTGACGAGCAGGATAAACGCAAACCGAGGTACCCTTTCCTTATCTGCGGTGACGATCATTATACCAAGGATTTTCCTCGACGTGCCGAAGTTTCTAAGTTCCTTCAGGGAACGCCAAAACCACCTACCCCGACTGTCTTGTCTCAACCTTTCCCGTCTCAGCAACAGGCATCGTTGGTCATCCATGACCAACCTTCTACTTCTACCACGTCATATGTTTTGATGTGTACCGGTGATTCTAAGAAGAATGATGTTGCAATTGCAACTAGAGCTAAAGACTATTCTCCTTATAAGGAGAAGGTGGACGATTTACCTCCTAATCTGGTACAGGCCTCTCCACGGAATCCACCTACGAATGGTCCTCTTCATCTCGAACGACTGAGTCTTGATACAGTCCTACGACCCCCTAAAGGTGTTGTTCACAAGTTGGCTTTCAATCCTCATGCTCGTGCGGCCCAGAACTACAGTATTGTGGAAGATCTGGCCCAAGCACCTTCCGCGATGTCTGCCCTTGAAGTCCTTCAGTCTTGTCCTGCACAACGAAGGGCTCTGTTGAAAGCTATAGGTGGAATCGATCCTACAGATTCGAACTTGATAGTCTTTGACTTGGACGAGCATGTTCCAAGGTTACCCCCTCAGCTTTCTTTTCAGATACAAGTTATTGTCGCCGACAAGAGCATTTGTCGGACAGTTGTTGATGAGGGGGCCTCTACGTGTGTAATGTCTCTTACTTGTTGGAAAGCCATTGGCTCTCCTCCCTTAACGGAATCACAAAATACTCTGAAAGCCTTTAATGGCTCTGGTTTTAAGCCTTACGGCGTTCTTTCTTCGTTGCCTGTCACTATGGAAGGTAAGACCGTCCAAGTTGAAGTGGAAGTTTTCGATTCTCCCTTAGATTATAATCTTCTTCTTGGTCGTAGCTGGGTAGATTCCATGCATGCTGTAGTGTCAACACTTTTCCGTCTCCTACGATTTCCTCACCAGGGAAGATTGGTTACTGTTGATCAACTTGCCTTCTTTAATTCTGATACTCGCACGGGGAACGTACCGTTCATAGCTAAAATCCCACCGAGTTACGAGAATGTTTGAGTCGGTCTTTTAAAAGACTCTTCGTTAATGGGTACTTTTCCCATACCACCACCACCCGATATTCTACGCCCATCAGTTGCTTCGATTAATATGATCTCCGCCATTCCTTATGAACTTCCAGTGTCATTTGAACCTTGGATAGTCCCTGATCCTAGAGATCATGCTCGTTTCAGCAACGTTATGCCGTTAAGTCCGGTTGAGTCTGCTTATCATGCGATTCAATCAACAACACCATTTACACCCTCTCTTGAGGAGTTGTCTCCTGATCCTTTTCACGTTATCTTTCCCACTGACGAGATGATCATGTACGTCATGGCTGATACACCTTGGGATGATGGGCATCATCGTTCCATACTGTTTCTGGAACAACATACTCTCGATAATTATCAACGGATCTCGACTCCGTCGACCGTTGTTGTTACAATGACCGTTCCTGGATCTACACATGATGTGTTTATGGAAGGGAACCTTAGTAATATTTCACCCATGATACCCATTGATATTTCAGTGAAACCTGGGATAGTAGAAAATGTTCACATTGGAGCTTCATGTTCTCCAGAGGAAATTGTTACTTATACTGCGTTATTCAAAGAATTTCGTGATATTTTTACCTGGAGTTACGAAGAGATGCCAGGTATCGACCCTTCTATCATTGTGCATGAGATTAAAACGTACCCTGGAGTTAAACCAGTATGGCAGCGCCTCCGTCCTGTCCATCCACGTAAAGCGGCAACCATTAAACTTGAGGTTGAAAAACTTCTTAAAGCCGGTTTTATTTACCCCATGGCTTTGACAGAATGGGTTTCCAACACTGTACCAATTGATAGGAAAGGTGGAAGTATACGTGTTTGTGTCGATTATCGGGATACTAACAAAGCCTGTCCGAAGGACAATTTTCCGACCCCGTTCGTCGACCAGATCGTCGATGACTATGCTGGTAGTGAAATCTTTTCCCTCATGGATGGATTTTCTGGCTACAACCAGATTAATATCGCTCCTGAGGACCAACATAAAACCGCTTTTATTTGTCCTTGGGGTACTTTCGCCTACAAAAAAATTCCCTTCGGTCTTAACAATGCAGGTGCAACGTTTCAACGTGCCATGTCTTATGCGTTTCACGATATCAAGCATATCCTTCAACCTTATTTGGACGATTTGTCGGCTCATTCTCTACGCCGAGTCGATCACCCTAATCATCTCCGAGCAATTTTCGTTCATTTTCGGTTCTATCGCATTCGTCTAAATCCTCATAAGTGTGTCTTTTGCGTAGAGTCCGGTCGTCTTCTCGGTTTCATTGTTTCACGTCAGGGGATCCAGGTCGATCCTATCAAGGTTGAGGTGATTCTCAATCTTCCTCCTCCTTCTTCACTGCGCCAGTTACAAAGTTTGCAGGGGAAAGCAAACTTTCTTCGTTGTTTCATCCCGAATTACACCGAGATTACTCGTGGTTTCACACGTCTTTTAAAGAAAGGTTATGAGTTTGTTTGGGATAAAGTTGCCAACAACACTTTCGAGGCTCTAAAGCTATCCCTCACTAAAGCTCCTCTTCTATTCCCTCCTGATTATAGTCGAGATTACTTTCTTTACCTGGCTGCTTCTGAGTATACCATCGGCATGGTCCTCGTTCAAGAGGATGATAACCATGATGAACATGATATATATTACTTGAGTCGAAGTTTATCATCAACAGAAGTCAAGTACCAACATGTTGAGAAACTGGCCTTGGCTGCTGTTCAAGCAATTCAACGTTTTCGTCATTATATTCTGTCCAGAAAAACCACCGTGATTTCACATTGTAACCCCATGCAGCATATATTGACACGTCAATTGCTAGGGGGCAAGTAATCCAAGTGGATTGTCATTCTCCAAGAGTTCGACTTGGAATTCGATCGCGCCACGTCGAAGAAATCATTGGTTTTTGCTGAGTTAATTTGTGATTTCCCCCACTCTGCCACGGAAAGTGTAGCAGTTGGTTCGTTACCTGACGAATCACTTTTCCTTATCAGTACCCCTGATATTTGGTACGGAGATATCATTATATATCTCCAAACTCAAAAATTTTGGCCTGCTTTGTCTAGTAATGAATGACGTCGGATACGTTATCAGGCTCGCCAGTACATTATCCTCGGTGATACTCTTTACCGTTGAGGCATCGACTCTATCTTTCGACATTGTTTGACTTTTGAAGAAGCTGAGAAAGCTTTGAACGACTGCCATTCAGGAGCATGTGGCGATCATATGTCTGGGTATGCTACTGCCCAGAATATCTTACGTGCTGGATACTTTTGGCCTTCTCTATTCAATGACTGCATTACTATTGTTCAGAAGTGTCATGCCTGCCAGACCTATCAAATGAAGATTCGATCGCATCCTGCTCCCCTTCATCCTGTAGTCTCCGTAGGTCCTTTTGCTAAATGGGGCATTGATTTGATGACATGTCACCCTCACTCGTCCGGGGGGCATGGCTATATTATTGTAGCTGTTGATTATTTTACAAAGTGGGCCGAGGCAATGCTGACATTCGATAATACTGGGAAGACTGCAACATTATTTCTTTTCAACCATGTCATCACTCGTTTTGGTGTCCCTCAGGCTCTCATTACCGATCACGGTAGTCATTTTAGGAATTATATTATGTCAGAACTTACAGAGAAGTTGGGCCTTCATCATGACAGCTCAACACCTTATTATCCACAGGCTAATGGCCAGGTCGAAGCTATCAACAAGGTTCTCATAACGATGATTCGACGGATGATAAGCATACATAAGACTAGCTGGCACATGATGTTGTTTTCAACATTGTGGGCGTATAGGACATCTGTTAAATCCACCACGGGATTTACACCCTTTCATTTAGTTTATGGCATGGAAGCCATTCTACCGATAGAATGCGAAATACCTTCTTTGAGGCTAGCCGTAGAGCTCTTACCCAATACTTCTGCAGAAGAGGAATGTCTGTTGTATTTGATGCGATTAGACGAGACCCGACGTGAGGCCACTTTAGTAATAGAAGCCCAAAAGAAACGCGTTAAGGCACAATATGACAAGCATGTCAAGCCTCGTGTTTTCTCTGAAGGTGATCTTGTTCTTCTGTATGAACAAGATAAAGATGTCCTAGGAGCTGGGAAATTTGAACCTATGTGGCGTGGTCCCTATATTGTTAGCAAAGTTTTGGAAAAAGGAGCGTATGAACTAGTCGATTATGATGGTGTACCTTTGAGTGAACCCAGGAATGGGTTGTACTTAAAGAAGTACTATGCATAAATTATTTGTGCATGAGTGCTTGTATTTTATGTATCATACTGCGTGTGTGTTACTTTAGTTTTGCTTTTGATGTTATCTGGTCTCTGCCCTTACGTGACGTTGTGTTTGATTGCCATATGTTGGAGTATTCGCTACCTTATATTGGCTTCGCCGACGGTGTTAGCCATAGTACTCGGAATCTAGCTTCCGCTGCATGGGCAATCTATGCCCCGACAAACAAACTCATATCTCTATGAGGTATATGTCTTGGCCGAGCAACCAACAACATTGCAGAGTATAGTGTCGTTGTTGAACTATTGGTTGATGATATTTCTCTTGGAATTCATCATTTGGTTGTCCGACTTGACTCGCAGCTGGTAGTACTACAGCTCAGTAATGTATATTCTATTCGAAGTCCTACTCTATTAAGGATATATTTGCGAATTCGTCTCTTGGAACGATATTTTGATCACATTGAATATCAACACATTCCTAGATGTCTTAATACATTGACATATGCTTTAGCTAATTATGTATTGGATAGGCATTTGAACAATTTATAAATAAAACACATTAAAATGTACACAATGTAAAGTAAGATGGTAGAATCCGTGTATATATATATATAACGATCAAAGTTTGTTTTTTACAAAATGGTTGTCCGAAGACCAAAATATCAATAATGGAAGCTCATGGCTTCTACAAAATGACATCACTAATGATGTTCACGATAAAAGACTAATGTCCTAGCAACTCTGCGGAGAAAACGACCCATAGATGCAGAGACTCCCACAGTGTGACGCTGATCACATCGTGGAATCTCCTCTAGGGGCATATCTGGAACATCGGCCATAAGGCCCTCTAAATTCTGCTCAACTGTTAGATAGTCCTCGGCATACTGTGGAACTGCCACTGCTTCCTCTCCTCGATGCTGGACAGGAGAACTACCAGCAGGTCTATATGCTCCAACGTCTGTGTTATCAGTAAAATTTTGGTGTTAGTATTCAGATTAATCTATAAACAAAAAACATTTAAACATATCAAAAATTTAAAACATTAAAAAAATTAAAATCGGTGTACTTCTTACCGAGGTTTCCCCACTGTGTATCCTCAGGTAGGGCAAGGTCAGGATCACCACGGAAATCTAGGCCAGCATATGCATAATCCTCTATCATCAGCACTTGGCCTTAAAGCCAGTCGAAGAACATGTCGTCATACCTGACGATAGGCCCTGCCACATGTCGGGCCATGAGTTGGCACCATCATAACATCCTTGGGTCCCTTGGACCCGAAAATTGCCACTCATCCTGAAGCCTAAACACCGGGACCCTCTCACAGAAGAAGGACACCAAAAGAGATCCATACCCGAACTATTTTAGATCTCCACGCTTGCATTTGGTCAGTTGTTTCTTGAGGTTGCGTAGAACTGCATCAGCCAAGTTGAAGACCCGGGGCTCAGTACACTCGATGGCATACTGAAAATAGCTCTGCAGAGCCATATGTGGGGCTGCGCTTCCTGCCATCCGAGTGATAGTGAAGAGAATGGTACGGAGAGTTATATCATTCACTCCCCAAATGGCCACCTTCCCTTTCTGACGTTCAGCCTTAGGCATGCAGTACTGCCTGCAATACTCGCTCATTTTTAAACCACCTCTTCGGCTGCCAGTCAAACTAACATAGGATCCCCGTCTGGACAATCCAGTCAAGAAATAGATGTCCTCGATGTCTATAGTCAAGGTGTGAGCTCCCACATTAAAGACTTGTTGATCCGGGTCCCACATTCGGATCAAGTACTCTAGCAATCGCACTTGGGCTCTCATGCCCGGGATTCGGAAATACTTCAGGAGAACGCAATCTCTTAAAGCGGCAATGGTTTGAGGGTGATTCTCATCATTGGTATTATCTTCCTCGTGTTCCCGTTCTCTCCATTCGAGCACCATAATGATGTTTATTAACCTGCATGGCAAACATAGGAAGATAGTTAATAAACTTAAACATGGGAAAAATTCATTTTATTGGCTAAACGTTATATAAAATTTTGAACATTGTGCTATTCGCAGGTGGCCTATGGCACACAGTGCGAACTTCTCGCACCCTGCCTTAGGCCCACCTGCGAGAATGAAGCATTCTCGCAGGTCCCGTATGGGCAGCCTGCGAGAATTCTTCTTCACACATAGGGTTTCAAAAACTAGCTTAAAACTTGAAATTTGCCCAATTAAATCATGAATTTAAACCATGAAAAGCTAGAGAATGGAGAACTTACCAATATGATCCAGACGACTCGTGGAATGATGCCCCGAAGCTCCCGAAAATCGACGATGAAGGTAGAGGGTAAAATGGAAGTTTTTTGCACTCAAAAGGTAAAATGGTAAAATAACATGGTAAAATATGTTATAAATTCATTTTATTACTTTTACTATGTCAAAAAGTGGGTTTTTCATATTTATTCATTATTTAACCATAATTGCTAATGAGGAAATGAGTAAAATGCTTTGCAGGTATGGAACATGAAAGGTCATGGATGATTTTTCCTATGGTGTGGTATATTTTTGATTGCTTCTAGGGTTTTGATATAATACCCCGAGCGTTTTTTTTCCATTCTTGCGCTTGTCGAAAAATATAAGAACGTGATCGAGCGTCGTTTTATCCCTTTTCCGGGCTCGCTGTGGTCACACGAAAAAGGAACCCCCTTGGAGTTATCTTTAAGCTCTTTTCAGATTCTCTAAACAGGAAAAGATTGTCGAGCGACCTTGCTATTTTCACGCTCGATAAAGTATTTGAAGTATGCATCCTTCGAGCGATAGTTTAACCCTTTTTCGGTCTTGTTGGACTATTATACGAAAAAGGAACTGAGAGAGTTCTCTTTTTAAGTGTTTTTCCAAACTCTATAATCTTGAAAAACCTCCGAGTTTACTATCTCTGGACTCGTTAAACAAACATTGACAGACCCGTAATGGGACCGAACCGCTCCTTCCTAGGGTTCGTTAAAAATACTTCGAGGGACTCGTCCGAAGGATGAACTTATATCAACAAGCATATGTGATCCTCTTCAAGCTTGCATAAAAATAAAGAGGTACTTGCCAGAAATGGTGGGGGAAAATTTGGGAAAGGGATATGTTTCATCTTTACATTAATTGGCAGTAAGAGTCGCTCTTGAACATGACACTCCCTATTCGTCACCTGAAGCCGGTTTGGGTAATCCATTTGTCTCTCATTCGATTTGATAACAAGGTATTTCCATGTGTCGTATTTGAGTCAATGCTGCCAAATCATTGGTCGTGTCATTCATATGTTCAAGAGCAGTCTGTTCGAAACCTCTATTTTTGTGTCGGCCTTCCCTGTGTCCATAGTCCAATTGTTCCATGCTTTGTTTCACTTTCAAACTCTGTTACTCATTTCGTGTCATTGATGGGGGATACATCAAGGCCCTCCTATGACAAGCCTTGTTCCGTCAACGTCAGCACATTATCCGGGATTAAGACTTAGAAATCATTCAGTACCTTGGAGCTTGCATGCCTCAATGGCAAGTTTCCTCGCTTTCGATAGTGGGTTTACATTATTGACCCCTGATCGAAAGATTCTCTCGATTGTTCGACATCATCTCATTTATTCACATTCGATAGATTGTACTTTAGTACCTTGGGATTCATTGACATCAATGGTGATTTCCCTCGCACTTGTTAACGGTTGCATCAATGACCGGTAATCAAGTGGTTTCTGCCATGTTCGAATTCGACACATGTAATCACATGGTTAGATTCGTACTTTGGGCGATGAGGTTGAAGACCCTGGATATTATCTTTGTGATCCAGGTTGCGATGGATTATGTATAATTTGCGACACATAGATCCACTGTGTATGTTTCGTGGCTATGTCGTCTTGACTGAAAATTTGTCGCATAGATCCACAGTGTATTCAAGTGGCTACGCTATATTATGATTGCATGGATCCATAGTGTATGATTGGTGTCCATGACCTTTGTTTATGATGTCATCAGTCTATGATCTGAGTATGGGAATGCCTACCTCAGAAGGGATACATATGATATTCTGTTGATGCTTGGATGTTTGCAGGTTTCTGATTAGATGCGCTCTTGGTTCTTGACACACACATGCAGCTTACAAAGTCTATCGACTGTCACTGATTCCACTCTCAGACTTTGGGGGGCATTCTGTTATCTGCAATTTTGGTCATCGTGATGATGTTATGATGATGTCATGATGATGGAAAATCAAGCTCTTCATTAAGAACATTTTCCTGAGAAAAGTTACACTTGTCTTCTTCCAAAATCATGCTTTTGAGGGATGTTCGCAGGCCACCTATATATCTGCCCGCGAGAATCCCTAATTCTCGCAGGCTGCATTAAGCTAGGGTACGAATAGTTCGCACTGTAATCATTGCCAGGGTGCGAACATTATCTTAAAGAGGAAAAATATGAAGTTCTCGAGCCTTCTAGAAGAGAATCTTCGAGAAGAATGAGTTGGCTAACGAATGGTTGTTCAAGTGCTGGCATTCCAGATATCTTGGGATCATTTTCTATCCAAGTAACTATGTTATATTCTCCTATATATTGAGGAGATGTCTTATGGAAAAGGTTAGAAGCAAGCTAGCAAGAGATTGATTGGAGAATTGTTGGAAGCCTGTATGAAGGACTGATGCTACAGCAACAAGAGACTACAGCAAGGTCATCACAAGTGGTTGATTTTCTTTATGCACGACCAAGTGTGTGTGTCAGAACTAGGAACCATCGAAAGGAGACCTACGACATCAAGGCTCAGGTTGTAAGTTTCACTTTCAATTAATTCAATACAGTAATATGTCCCTTTCCCATAAATATGATGTCACTTTATTACATGATTCCTTGATCACATGTATAGACTAGCTATTGAATATATTAATTTGCCTTTACTTTGATTGGTTTGTACTGTTGTGATCTGAATGGTGCAAGAGCATTGGAACCAAGCTTGGAACAATAGAGACATAAGTAAAGCGTTCATAAGGTATGTCCATAATCCTTATCTCTTAGTTCACTCAATAAGCTAGATCTAGGGGAAGAGTAGTATTCTGTCCTGTTTTGTTCTAGATCCAGGTGGATCTAGGGAGATCGGTTTGTGTCTGCACTTACGGATTAATCCTGAAATAGAAAGAACAATGAAAAGGTAAGGCTTTTGATGTGTTTTTAAAAGTAGGCTTTATACTAGTAAAAATTCACAATCCTCATGAACATGTAGATATTGATACATATGCCAAGTTCCATGTGGTGTTTTGGTTTACTTGTAGATCATATTTTAAATATAATTTTGGTTTACTTGTAGT
>ML779827.1:261527-276647 GCA_009831015.1 Picea engelmannii | reverse complement strand
GAAATGATCATTACAAAAGTGCACATTGACTCGTTGGCCCCCCTTTCTATCAAGTAAAGGGATTGATTTAATAACGTCACATGCCATTCTACTATGTAGGAAATAACTGAGTTCTTATGTTAACATCACATAAAGTGAAGGTGACTAGGGGTTTCCATGTCTAATTGACCAAAAGATGAAAATTTATTTATATCTAGCATGGTTAATTGACAAGCAAACTACAACCTTGACAAAAAAAGTTTCATCAACCTTAATTAGAAGAAGGCTTTGGTAAATGTATCCCATGAATTGAGGCAATGCAATCTAGCTTGAATTTGTGCGCCCCAAGATTTGCAATTTTATTTTACCTTCAAAAAAATCTCATCTTAAGCACTATGGCCTAGCTATATTCATTAAAAGGGATAAGCTCTAGCAACTAAGATAGTGATTCCAATTCTTCTTTCACAGCTTTACAGCTTCAAGCTTCCCACATGAGCTTATTCTTGGCTCTCCTTTCTTAACAACAAAATTATGAAATTTATACTTTAATCCTCCTTCAAGCCTACAATCATCTCAAAGACTTGAGACTTGCATATATATACAAGTTTTGTAAGGTTTAACCATTTTCCAAAATTTGAGCTAGATGTAGGTAATCCCTTATATTCTTCAAGTACATAAGAGTTTAACTTTAGAGCTATGGTCAAATAAAAACATCAAAGGTCTTAAAAGAAATTGACCATGTGGTTTTATATATATTTATCATACTTGATTACCGAATCAAAATGTTGCAGGATACCATTCACATGAAGTCTGGGCTTTGTTGTGACTTGGATCAATTGACAAGGATTATAAAAGCTTATGATTTGAGTTAATTTTTTTTTGTTTTCCCAACAAATAATTCATGTAGTACTTCAATGCCTAAACTATAATGTACAATTCCTTATCTTATTTGGGTATATTATGATTGCACCAACAAAAGTTTCAAGTGTTATGTTATCCAACTCCTTCATTGTATCAAAGGTTCCACCATTGGGTATCATGTGAAATTTGCTTTGATTTCAAATGAAATTTCAAGTTTCATTATATTTAATATTGATGCATTACAATTCTTTCAAGTAAAAGCTTCAGTTACTTGGTTTTCAATTGCAATTGAAAGGTTATACTTGCCTTTTCTAATGTGCATTGAAGAGACACTTCATTCCTAAATAATTTGCTAACCCCATGAATTACCTTGGTTTAATTAAATTACTTTGCTGCAACTCGCTATAACTCTGCTGCAACTCACTATAACTATGTTGTAACTCTGCTGCAACACTATGCTGTAACTGTACTTTCTCCTTCGAATTTTGTGTTGTTACTCCACTTGCCGTTACTCACTATTACTCTGTTGCAAGTTGCTATAACTCTGCTACAACACTTTCTGTAACTCTGTTGCAACTCACTATAACTATGTTGTAACTCTGCTGCAACACTATACTATAACTATACTTTCTCCTTCAAATTTTGTGTTGTTACTCCACTTGTTGTTACTCACTATTACTCTGCTCCAACACTTTCTATAATTCTGCTACAACTCACTATAACTATGCTGTAACTCTGCTGCAACACTATTTTGTAACTGTACTTTCTCCTTCGAATTATGTGTTGTTACTCCACTTGTTGTTACTCACTATTACTCTGCTGCAACTCGCTATAACTCTACTGCAACACTTTCTGTAACTCTGCTGCAACTCACTATATAACTATGTTGTAACTCTGCTGCAACACTATGCTGTAACTGTACTTTCTCCTTTTAATTTTGTGTTGTTACTCCAAGGAGGCTACAATAAACAAGTTCGAGAAATGGTCTTAAGATATCATCCATAAATATTATAAGTGTTGTCATAGTATTGTGTAATATAAATTGCATAATGACTCACTCATGCAATCCATGTGTTTTTTTTAAAGTAATATTCCAAATTATTCTTTGTGTATATTGTCATATTGGTATCCCTACTTCTAATCCAAGTTCATGATAACAGATGCTTACAATATTTGGTTGATTAGTGCCTCGATTATTTGTAGGGGATATATATATTACAATATATTACAATATTACAATATTACAATGTAATAGTAATGCCATATTACAATGTAATATGGCATTACCATATTACATTGTAATATGGCATACAATATGGTATACCATATTTGATGTAAAAAAATAAATTTAAACCTAAAATCATCGTGGAAATATCGATGCAAGTTCGTCAGAATTTGCCACGAATATTCATCGCATATACATCATGTGCGTCGTAAGTTATTGTATTGGCATAACTTTTCATCCCAATTGCGACGAAGTTTCGTTGTAATTACCACATTTCTTCGCTGTTATTTCGACGATAGTTCACCGTAATTGTGACGATGCATAGGGTTAACCGATATTGAAGGTGGTGACAAGTGGAGAGATATTTTCGTCGATGTTTCCACACACACTTGGATTGTGGATATAGCGACGAAATTATTCCGACGAAAAAAATCTCGACTTTCATGGAAATTGCGACGAATAAGTGTGGTAATATCAATGAAAAACCATCGCAAATTTTCTCATATATACTAGTGTTATTTCCTAAAGGCTAAGGTTTGACATAGTCTGTGTTGTCCTAAGTTCCTAGGAGAAATGGGGACGAGTGTTAAGTGGAGCTCATGCAGCTTCAGGGAGACATGTGTCAACCTAGCCACATGCAGTTTTAAGTGGGAAAGTCAGCTCATTGTCGGGGGATCTCATTCATGAGTCTCACAATTCTCACGACTAACGATACCTCACCATTGTGTTGGCAATATCACGAGGTTGGCCACCCTGTAAGAGAACCATACTCCCCACTGAGGCATGCCCCAGTGTAACCTGTAGACACTGGAGTTGTCCCATGTATTTCCTGTGAAGCCTGAAGAAACTTGTATTTTTCTTGAGTCATGTTGTGTCGTAGCGGTTGGCAGTTGTTGCCAACACAGTTTTGGCTAAGCTTGGTTTTCTTTCATATTCTATGTCCATACCCATTTTCTGTGGTTGAATTCACCTATGTGTTACCTGAATTCTGTTGTTGACATCACCTGTGTCCATTTGACATAAGAGCTGAATTGAAGGACTAGGTTGTCAGGCCTGTGAGAAACTATCCCAAGTGAGAGAATTTGCTAGGAAGTGAGTTCTCCTAGAGGGAGTCCTGTAGAAGCTACGATACTATGAGATTTTCGGTCCATCCTGTTGCTGAAACCCAAGGTAAGGGGGTTGTAGTAGCTGATGGACTTGTATTAGTGAAGGTGTACCCTCCTGGGGTGGAGCAGGTGTGTGGGGAATGAGGGTCTATGGGTTGTGGGTGTAAGTGGCTCCTCAGATAAAATATTCTTCCTGTTGTTTTGTTCAACTTCCTTGTTGTCCTTTCCAAGCCTAGAATTCCCTTTCCCGGTGGAGTTTAGTCCCAGCTCGAGGGTGACCCACTGTTGAGCATGATAAGAAATGTGGTCTATGGTTGGGAGGTTCGTGGAAGGTCTGAACACAGTTGGTGTACTTCAATTGAAAGATAAGTACCCATTCCTATGTTCATTTACATGTTGTGTATTTGTACATGCCAGGTTGATGAGTATTGCATGTATATGCTGTTATATTATGGGTTTTGCATGTGAGTACTGCATGTATGCTTTTATTGTTATTTCTACATTAATCTATGTATGAAGATGACATGTTGTTTGTTTATGTTTATATTTGTATGCATATGATAATTTTTGTTTCTATGAGTAGCATGGCCCCACCTAGGTGGTCGGGGGTGTGAAACAATGGTATCACAGTAGTAAAGGAAAAGTTAAGTTTTCTTCAGTAGCGTTACCCGGCGGGGGTTGATGGCCAGGGACATTACACATTGGTATCATAGCTAAGTGAAGTGTCTGAGTAGTGGCGTTGCCCAGCCTTTTGGTGGCTGGGGATCTTACAATGACAATGGTTCCATCATTCTACTTCTATGTCACAACGGTTGGATGGGGCAAGGACAGGTGGTTGTAGCTACCTTCCGGTTGTATCCTGATAACATAGGGGGTTGTAGCCTCCTTTTGGTTGTAGCCAGAGAATTAGGGAGTTGGAGCTTCCCTGAGGTTGTAGCCTGAGAAACTAGGGGGTTGGAGCCTCCTTCCATTTGAAGCTGGAAAACAAAGGAAGTTGGTGCTTCCAATTAATGCAATTCTTAAATACATATAAGAAAAATCATTCTGTGGTTTTCTCCCTCTTTGGGTTTCCACGTAAAAAAACTGGTGTACTATGTATGTGTATGATTGCTCATTTGTTCATTGTTTATTTACTTTGCAATTATTGGATGATAATCCTACATTGATAAAACAGTTTCATTATATGGTTAAAAATGATTAATTTGATCTATTACTGATTCACCCCCCCCCTCTTAGTAATCCAACAAAAATTGCCTTCTGTAAATGTGCATTTATGAAAATCAGATTCCATAAATGCTCATTTGCGGAAGGAAAATTTCGTAAATGTGCATTTACAAAAGTTGACCACCTTCGTAAATGTGCATTTATGGAAGTTGGATTTTGTAAATGCGCATATACAGAAGTGTGCATATACATATTTATGAAGGTTGGATTCTGTATATGCGTATATCTGTGATTTCATAAATGTGCATATATACTGATATATTAATTTACGAAAAATGACCATATACAAAATCCACTTCCATATATGCACATATATAGAAGAACGCATATACGAAAACCAACTTCCATAAATGTGCATATACGAAAGCATGCATATACTAAAGCCAACTTCCATAAATGCGAAAAGGGTAGAACCTTTTGTTGGAACCTCGTTCCACCAACAATGAGGTTCCACGAGACCATGTCAACTGAAGGGCCCATGCTTATGGTTCTCGAGTGACCCGATTAACCGAGGCTCTACCCTTGATCCTTTACCAATGATGACGAACAAATGTCAAAGATTTACCCTCCCTTCAGATTCAACGACCACCATTTCTCCTCGATTTATAACAAGAGTTTATTTTGGTTAAGGACTTATTTTTGGAATTATCCATCCCATGGTCCTTCTAGACACCCAATCGAAGACTTCACATCTTGAAAATTTCCCATTTCATGAGTAGGGAACCTACAAGGATTCTGACCTCCTATGGCCTTCCCTATATAGTCATTACTCGAAGAATGTTTTATCTCTTTCGAGGAACAATTCAACATTTAATAAAACTTCATATTTCATATTCATGCATTCTTCTCATACTAATAACAATATTTATAAAAAATAAAATATTACAAAATTCATAACACAGCCATCTTCCTAAAAATCCCCAAAAATTCAGAAGAAAACTCAATAAAATTAAAAAAAAAACTCAATCTTAAACATGATCTACATTATCACAATTTGTTCATTCAAAAATGTGAACAATTCTTAGACCAATAAACATAATTATTAGCTCTATGATATTTAGTATTTAGATTTCAACAAAGGTTTATCATTAATTTTGAAACTTTGGAATAAATAGTTTTTATATATCCGGTAACATTTGGAAAGAAATTTTCATATCTTATTTTTAATTTAAATTATAATGTATATATCTAATATTAAAAAATCTAAAACAAAATATTTTCAAAAATAATATAGATAATATAAATTTAAAAACTTACATTAACAAATCCTTTATAATGTCCCTCAATGTCTATGTGTATACTTTGGCTTATCGCTCAGGTTCAAAGATTAAAAAAAATCGACATTGAAAGCCTTTTTATGGAGGTTGTATAACAGGTTTTGACATGAAGTGATAAAGATGGTATAATCTGGATGCTAAATCATTTTTGACATTGGTATCATTTAAATTCATTTATAAATTATACCCAAAGTTTTAAAAACCAAATTGCATAACGTTAACTAGTTGTGAAACTCACTCTACTTTTTTCTTAAGTGATCTGAATAGAACTTAATCAGAGCGCCCAATCTGAGAAAAGGAGAAACCATTAACTAGTCATGAAACTCTGTTTAAAAAGATTTTATGTTGGTGTTGAACTTCTTTCCGTTAACAATTTGATGTGAGTTTTAAAACACATCCATCTCTAGCTTCACACATGGCATTACATAGAGTATTTTACTAGGTTACATTCGGTGCAACACCTGGATTTTCATATAGATTCATTCTCATGATATTTATGAATGTTCATATAGATTCATTCATTTATGATCAATAACGAAAATGATCAATAACACAAAATCCAGTGGCTTTCCGATATCTTTTCCTGTTTGTGGGATGGTCAGATCTTAGTTTTAATTTATGCAAAATTGTTGAATATTTTCTATTTTTTCAATCAACATCCCTTCTTCTTCTCTCTCGTGCAATTATTTGTTGTAAAAAAAAAAATGCAAAATAAGTTTTTTTAAACGAGATCCCTTCTTCCATATAATGAAATTATTTGGTATAATTTCGTTTTCCAAATTAAATACAATGATTCAATGGAATGACTACAGTGAGATTGCAACATACCACGAGCGTTTCAGACTACACATGGTCATTTATGATAATGGGAATTTATCAACTTCAAGCTATTGAGAAAATTGTCCATCTCTTACCGATTAATACATACCAAACTCGATAAATCGTAAATACCAACCAAAACTTATGGAATAGTTATCAAATAGTGCAGGTGATACAACTTCCTGCTAACCATCAAACCACGATAGTGCCCACACACACATATAAGATTACTTCTCTGGACAATAAAATGTGCTACATAGTAAGGTTTTAGAAAGGGGAAAAAGCAAGGAAGCAATGTGAATCTTATCTATGTAAGGTTTTAGAAAGGGGAAAAAGCAAGGAAGCAATGTGAATCTTAGCTCGTGTAATGCCTACATCAAGTGATAGCAGTGCATCTTCTGTGATAGGGCCTGACATGCCCTGTTTCCTGTAACAATTTCAAGTGTAATAAGACCTCTCAAACCGAGGTTGACATGGAACTCATTTAGCAGCGAATGCTCCATAGTTGATGTAGTAATGGACCCTCCTCAAAAGCCTCTCATGCACTTTGGTATCCATCATAAAATCCTCATTGTAATCATGGCACTCCCCCAGAGTTCCATCCTAGTCAGCGAAGGAATCGAACCCACGTGGCTCATAAGATGAAACACCACCCAACCAACTAGAGGTAACCGTAATTTCATGGTCATCGACAGGTGTATGCAAGGAGTCTTCCATGCAAAAAAGAGAGACGAGCAGGAGGACCAACAACACCACAAGTTGCATTCTTCCCAAATGATCCATTGCAAAATCAAGAAAAAGTTGGGCTTAAATTTAATATGAAGAGGGTATGAGAACACATTCTTCCCAAATGATCCATTGTGAAATCAAGAACAGGTTGTTCTTAAATTTTACATGAAGAGGGTATGAAAGCACATCCCCATAAACCTGCGAAGAAAACGCGAAATCAAGAACAAGTTGTGCTTAAATATTATATGAAGAGGGTATGAGAGAAAAACCACACAAACCTACGAATAAAACACAATTAAGTATAGAAGGCATAACACTGGGTGATTCCCTTTGAATATGGTCTCCATGGATAGTCGTTCTGAGGGAGATGAAGAGCAGGAAACACGAGTATTCCTCCTGTGATATCAATGTCAAGAAGAAGCGAAGTTTGCAAGGCTCCAAAAAGGCCTTCACCTTCGCCAAGAATTGACTCAACATTGAATCTGACTCACAAAAAATTGTGAAATTCAAATTTGAAAACTTGGCGCATTTACTAAATTTAAAATTCAAAACCTGGCACCCTCACTAAATTTGTAACATCCCGCTCTTACGCTCACTGAGGAAACTTATTCTTTGAGGACACTTGCTTGCAAGTGATCCAGATTATTATACCATTGACCGTTGATTATTATTATCAGGCATTGTGGATATGATTATATGTTATTTTGTTGTATTGACTTAGAGATGTGCTACTGACTTGGTTCTCCTAAGTGTGCAGGATTTAGACCTCGACGACATGTCATGGGAACTGTTCGAGGAACGGTTCTAGGAGAGGTATCTTTTTGAGGAATTTTTTGAGCGTTATCTTAACGATTTTGATGCCTTGCGACAAGGCAGCCGCACGGTGCCCAAGTACGAGGCCCATTTTGGAGTTTCTTCGGTATGCTCCACACCAAATTACCCATAAATTAAGGTCAAGAAGTTCGAGTTTGGCCTTATTGTTAGAATTTAGCTTCTACTTTGGGTACCATGGATACTGGACTGAAGAAAGTGTGTTGGATTGTGGGGAGCCACATGAACAACATTACTTCCCAGAGGAAAGGGCTGGAGCATTTGGATCAGCCATACCCACTACCATGGGAGTTTTAGGCAAGACCCATTGGATTCATGTAGCGGTGAATAACCGCCAGGCAAAGCACCATTCGACTGTGCTCGAGACATCAGGTACCGTCGTTGAACAGACCCTTAGTATTTGATAGATCCCGGTGCTACCTAGAGTTTCATTTCTTGTGCAACGTTAAAAAGGATTTAGTTAAAGGTAGTCTAACAGGATGAGTTTAGATTTGTAAAGATGGCTTCGGGAGCCAAACCGATGGTTGGAGGAAATTTTACGGGCTGTACCCTTAACCTGGGATAGTTTGTCACCAGGGCCAACCTGTACATCACGATCTTAGGATCTTATGACATCGTGATCGGTATGGACTGGTTGGAATCACATGAGGTGATACTCAACTGTAAGATGAAATGGTTGAGCTTGGTCGATGATGAGGGACAGAGACGCGTGATTGTACAAAGGAACCAGGGATTTTCCCTGTGGTTCATCTCTTCCTTGCAGCTACGGAAGAGCATGCACAAGGGATGTAAGCTTTATCCGATCCTTGTGTTAAACAAGAAGGGAGTAGCAGAAGGTCTAGAACATCTTCTAGTGGTGAGAGAGCTTGCAAAAATATTTATGAAGGAGTTACCTAGGATGTCGCTAGAGAGGGAATTAAAGTTTACCATAGACCTAAAACCGGGGACTAAACCAATAGCAAGAATGCCTTATCATATGTCGACCCCAGAGTTAAAAGAGTTGAGAATGTAACTGAAGGAGTTGTTGGACCTATGAATTATACGTCCTAGTGTGTCACCATGAGATGTGCTTGTTATTTTCATACGAAAGAAGGATGGGTCATGGAGACTCTGCATTGATTACCGTTAATTGAGCAAGGCAACGATCACGAATCAATATCCACTGCCAAGGATTGTTGATCTGTTCAATCAGATGAAGGGTGCAACAGTGTTTTCCAAGATTAACTTGAGATCAAGGTATCACCAGTTACGAATCAAGGAGGATGACGCCCCTAAGACTTCCTTTAAGACGAGGTTTGGTCATCACGAGTTTACTGTTTTACCGTTTGGACTGAAAAATGCCCCAGGGGTATTTATGAGTTTGATGAACGGGGTGTTCCATGATTACTTGGACAAATTCATCCAAGTATTCATTGACGATATTTTGATTTACTCTTGGCCAACTTAGGAGCATGAAAAGCACTTGCGCTTGGTACTACAATGTCTATGAGAGCATAAATTATACGGGAAGTTGTCCAAATGTCCATTTTATCAATCAAGGATTCACTACTTAGGGCATGTCATCTCTGGCAAAGGTATCGCCATTGATCCAGCAAAGTTCGAGGCTATTATGGAATGGCCTACGCTGATGAATGTCTCGGAAGTGCGTAGCTTCATGGGTTTATTGGGATACTATCGACGGTTCGTTGAGGGATTTTCAAAGATATCAAATACGATCATAGAATTGTAGAAGAAGAACAAGAAGTTTGTTTGGACCGAGAAATGTGCGGAAGAATTTCGGAGGCTCAGAGAGTTGTTGACAACAACACCGATACTAAAGGTCCTTGACATGGATGCAGACTTCTTGGTATGCACTGATGCATCCAAGGAAGGCTTAGGTGGAGTCTTGATGCAAGACGGTCGACTGATCGCCTACATCTCAAGGAAATTGAGAAGGCATGAGAAGAACTATGCGATGCATGATTTGGAGTTGTTAGCCATTGTATATGCATTGAAGGTTTGGAGACATTACCTTGTTGGACAAAAATTTGAACTAAAGACGGACCATTGTTGACTACAACACATATTTACACAAAGCGACCTGAACATGCGACAACAATGTTGGTCGGGATTGATTAGCGAGTATGATTTCGAGATTACATAAATAAAAGGAACAGTGAACCGAGTGGCCGATGAATTGAGTCGTAGACTACACATCTTTTCGGTGTTGCCTCTTCAGAAAAATATACGTGAAAATATTCTAACTTTACACTGCGATGATGACTGGTACAAAGAGGTCAAGGATTTTATTGGACAAAACACTGTGATGGTACCGAAATTGAAGGACTTACTTGGACAATGACGAATCATTGAGATTTAAAGGTCGAATTTACATACCACCCAACGACGGGTTGAGAAGTTGATCCTAAATGAGGCTCACAGAGCAGTGTGCATGGCTCACCCAGGAGTCATGAAGATGAGGGCAAACCGTAAACCCTTATTCTTCTGGAAAGGAATGAAGGAATACATAGTCAACTATGTGTCCAAATGTCTAGAATGTTAGCAGGTAAAGGATAAACACAGGCATCCAACAGGATTACTACAACCACACGCTATTCCAGAATCAAAATGGGAGGTCTTTTCGATGGATTTCATTGTTGTATTTCCACTGACAGCAAGGAGACATGACGCGATTTTTGTGGTAGTCGACACTCTGATGAAGAGTTCTCATTTAATTCCTATGCATACGATGTATCAAACACCTGACATAGATAGATTTTTCATCAGTGAGATTGTGAGGCTGCATGGCGTGCCTAAGAGGATTATATCCGATCGAGAATTGATGTTTACTAGACGATTTTGGACTAGTTTCCAAGAGGCCTTGGGGACCCAACTTAACTTTAGTACTGTGTATCACCCAGAGACCGACAAGCAAACCAAACGAACAAACCAGATCTTGGAATACCTGTTGCGCATGTACGTTATGGACCAACAGAAGAGTTGGGAAGAATTATTTCCATTGGTATAATTCACTTATAAAAACAGTTACCAAAGCACCATTAATATGGCGCCTTTCAAGTTTCTTTACGGGCGACAGTGTCGGATGCCTTGAGTGGGGGTCGGCTTGAGGATAGGGTCCTGGTGGGACCATAAGCGATCCAAGAAATGGAAGATCAAATGTAGCCAATAAGACAAAGGATCAAAGAAGCGTAGGATCAGAACAAGAGTTATGTCGATGCGCATCGTGTTGACTGTAGTTACGATGTAGCGATCGAGTATTTTTGCGGCTGAAACCACATAAGAGTTCGATCAATTTTGGAAAAAGGGGGCTAAACTATCTCCTAGGTTCATGGGATCCTACGAGATTATGGAAAAGAGTAGCCCGTGGCATAGTGACTAGCCTTGCATGATTCTAGAGGCATATGCACGATGTCTTTCACGTCTCTGTTTGAGACATAATGATTAGTGATGCTACACATGTTTTGACTTGAGCACCTTGCGGGTGTCAGATGAGGGTGCGCTCATGACTGAGCTGATATGCAACCTGGATCATCACATTCAACAACTATGACGTCAAATGGTAGATGAGGTCAAGGTCCAGTGGGACAACTATAGTCCACACCCGATGACCATGGAGGATGCATATGATATGTGCCAATAGTTTCCATTTTTGTTGGATAGATAGACTTATGATACTATGATGCACATTATTTTGGCACTTATATACTGAGAAAATTCGGGATGAATTTTAGACCAAGAGGGGGTGTATGTAACATCCCACTTTTGTGCGCACTGAGTGAACTTATTCTTTGAGGACACTTTCTTGCAAGTGATCCAAATTATTATAACATTGACCATTGATTATTATTATGAGGCATTATGGATGTGATTATAAGTTATCTTGTTGTATTGACTTAGACAGGTGGTATTGACTTGGTTCTCCTGAGTGTGCAGGATTTGGACCTCGAGGATGTTGAGGCATCAATGAAACCCTTGGACTCTGGATCGAGTTAGGGAGTGGACTATTGGGGTTTGATTGTTGTATATATATGACATATGTGCATCTGATTAGATGTTATGATTATGGATTTTGTTCTTACATGATTCGTTGATGATGCAGGCTGACGATATCTTGCTGACCAGACTCACATGTGGAGTAGAGGGGTCACGCATGACTACCAGAGATGTTGAGGGAGACGTGTGGACAACAACCCTACCACAACATCCTAGCACTCTCGCCGTGGCTCGAACTGTAGATTAACGACTCCCTAGTTTGAGAATACTCACGATGCCGTGAGGGCATACTATGATAGTCACTCACGATGATTCTAAGGGGTGCACAATAAGGCAGGGGCCTTATTAATTAGAGGCCCTTAGTCTCCCACAAGATCACCTGGCGGAGTATTGACTTCAGGGGTTTTTTATGTTTACCAAGTCAGTCAAGAGGTGAGTGGCACCCTTGGAGAACATAGTGTGTCCTGAAGGGAATTTCACGCAAGGGAAACAGAATGAGGCTAGTGGCACCCTTAGAGCACGTAGTGCGTCCTGAAGGGAACTTCACGCAATAAAAATGGAAAGAGATGAGTGGCACCCTTGGAGCACGTAGTGCGTCCTGAAAGGAACGTCGCACAAGGGAAACAAAATGAGGTGAGTGGCACCCTTGGAGCACCTAGTGTGTCATGAAGGGCACACCGCATTGTTAAATAATAAATGAATAAACCTAGATGGCCTTAGAATGAATAATGTGATGAGAAATATTTAAAACAATTTCCCTAATAAAATGTCACCCAACCTAGGAAAATAAGATCTAGGTCTAATGATACTTGTGATATATATATAAATTAAAAATAAAAATAAAAATAATAATAATAATCATCATTAAACATGTGACGAGAAGGGAGTAAGCAATTCAATTAATTTGTCAAAATCTTTTGGGGGATAAAATTAAAAAAAATAAAAAAAGGGGGAAAAAGAGGAAATAATTATTTTGTTACAAATGCTAATTAAAAATTTATTAGTTAAAAAGAAAAAGGGGGAAAAGATAATTTTCTACACTTGCCAATTTGAGTTTTAAATGAAAGGGAAAGAGGGAAATTTAAAAGAATTAGGAAAATAAGGAAAAAGGGGGAAACATAAAGAGAAAGGGAAACATAAGGAAAAAGAAGAATGACTAACTTAGTAAGGTATCTTGCATGTAAGAACTTTCTAAATTGAACTCAACTAGTAAATTAGTAAGTGGGTAAGTCATTAAAATGTGTAAGGGAATATGAGGACACATAGGAGCGATTCTAGGAATGCTTTTAGGTGGGTGAGGGAAATAGGAGTAATAAAAATAATTAATGAAATTATTTTCTGGTGCAACAAAGGGGATGGGTGAAACATGTACGGGGAGGATTTTTCTGAATTGAATTATTGAACAATAAATTAAATGGGGATTTGGGAAATAAAATGACGTAAAAAATCTATATAAATAAGGGAGGAGGAGGAGGATGATGGATCTCTTCTATCATGCATGATGTTACATTGCAGAATGTTATATTTGATTGACTTAGCATGTGGGAGTTGGGATACCAAGTTCAGTGAGGAGTGGTAACTCGTCCTTGCGAGGTGAGATGGAGCTAGTTGTTCTCTGGTTTAGTGTGCATTGCCCCTTTGTGGCTCGGGGGTCTAAGGGGGAAGAAGAGTACCCCTAGTGTTGGCTAGGAGGTACCGGTGAAGTCTCATCAGTCGAAAAGCGGGAGCTGCACGGAGCACGTGGGACAACGACTCAGAGAAGATGACTTGGGATACAATAAGCATGCTCTTATTCTGCATGGTAGACTATTATGACTTTACGCTTTCATTTATGTACTTTTAACTGTGTAAAGTAGGTGTTTGACTTAGCATTTTAATCGAGAACTTAAATTCCCATAGCCTCAAGCTCACTGCTTGACTTGATTCCCTTGGCATTTGATCCTTGAATGTTGTGACTGTCCTATTGGTTTTATTGATTTGTTGTGAAGAGTTGTTCTTTTTACTTCGTCCTCATCCCTAGTTCGTCAGTCCATGCCTGAGCAGTCGGCCAGGAGTCGAATCGACGATCGTCAGTTTTTTAATTACAAAATCTGATTTTATGATCAAAAATTAAAGATGCTAACATATTCTCGTCGCTGTCTCCAAATCATTAAATGTTATTGTCAGCATTAACTCCCTTTCATTTAAGACTTCGTTCTTTTATCATTACTTAACTTGTTTACTATTTCACTTTTACATAGTATGATTAAGAATTTACCATCATAGTTTATTGATTGTTACGAAGCATTTTAACATTTACCTCTTCCCTATTAATTTTTTACATTTTACAATGCTACCTCTTGTAGTCATGTCTTTGACATGGAGAGGAATGGAAAAACATTTCTCAAGTAACAAAGTAAGTATTTTCACTAAAGTCGGTATTTTCACTAAGCTCGTTATGAAAATTTAAGTTAGCAATATGTGAAGCTTGAAGAACCATTTACAAACTTGGTAAACACAAATAGCTCAAGGAAGAACTATTTTAGTTATAATCAATATTAATTCCCATGAGAATTACATTTACATTTCAGGTGGTCGAGGTAAATGTTGCTTCTTTGTAATTTAGTGACATCAAAGTCGAAGCATCTAAATGATTCCAAGCCTTCTTGGACCGTTATAATATTATATTCATAAAAAGGTGTCTGATGGGAAAAAGCTAATTCCTTCCAAGCCCTCTTGGGCCATTGTAATATTATACATACGTAAAAGCTTAAAATATACGATATCCTTGATGTGCATGCCCAAGGCGTTAGACTAATATGTACTGTGAAAAACCCTATTCAATGCGCATGACCACGACCTCGATTAATATTTTTTTTTATGAGACATTCATTGAAGGACATGCGAAAGAAGGGTTTCCCAGAGCAATATGGAGAGATTAGATTGGTTTGCACCACAAATTGTCATGGAGCACCTAATGAGGACAACCACCAAAATGGTTTGAACGAAATGCAATGAAGTTTGAATTAGTCTCAAGAACGCTCACTCTCTTAAATTTGTGTGAAAAATATTTAACTATATTATAAATAATTTTTCA
>ML779827.1:192831-216990 GCA_009831015.1 Picea engelmannii | reverse complement strand
GGTACACGAGATCAGCATGAAAATTAACATATAACTTAAAAAAAATTGACACTTATAAATCTACATAAAACGTAAAATGACAGGTATGAAAAACGAACACCTGTCATCAAATTTGCACTTGACAGGTAAAATAAATTTGAAATTCCAGGCCTGGGCGGAGGTCATGGAACTGAGCGCAAATGTAAAACTTGGCGGCGTGATGTGATCATATTCCATGGCAGCATGGATGTACAGCTGGCTGACAAAGTCCTAAAGACTGTGCAGTAGGCTGCATATTGCTTGCCTAAAGGTTATTGTACGGTTAGAACTTTTGGATTATAGTAGAACTCTGATTTTTTTAGTATTTACAAAACTTTTGGATTATTGTAGAGCTCTGATTTTTTTAGTATTTACAAAACTTTTGGATTAATGTAGAACGCTTATTACGTTTAACATTTTTTAAAATTCTTAATAATTTTATCATTCTGAAGAGGATAATTCTCTACAAGATTAGCTCTCTTTTATAGTTTATTACTATATAATTAGTGATTGTTTTAATTTGGAACTTTTGAAAATCTGAGTCCTTTAGAAAGGGGTATGAGTTTTTAAGTACATCCTTTTACTATGCAGGAAACTGTGGAACTCTGTTTATGTCTAAATTTTTTATAAAAATCTTATCAAATAGTTTTCTAATCATTATCATGATGGAATTTTGTTTATTTTTAAATTTTTTATGAATATTTTGTTAAAATTGTGATAATTTTTTTTTTTGTATTGAGTTGAACAATCCTTCTACCATGCACAAAACTTGAATCACTATAAAAACTATATTGATAACTAAAATTTTTATAAACTTTTCTATCAAATTCATTAAAAAAAAAAAAAAAACTATTTTAATAACTAAAATCTTTATAAACAATTTTATCAAATTTATAATTAGAAAGGAGAACAACTACTCCCAGCTTATCTTTGTCTTATAATTTATGACCATCTAATTAATTAATTAATTAATTAATGAACTATTTTTATTTAAACTTTTAAATAAATCCTTTCATCATACACAAAAGTTGGATTTTGAAATTGGGCAAGGCCATTAAAGAAATCCTTTCACCCTGCAATATGGTGAAATCCTTCTTTCACCCTGCAATATGGTGAAATCCTTTCACCCTGCAATAACAGGAAAAGTAAATTATATTAAACAAAACGTGGAGATAATTTGTGACTGGCTGTCCCCGATCATTGTAGAAATGAAGGTGTGTGAATGTATAGCATCCAACTCCAATAATGCCCGAATACCCCTTCGGATACCAATTAGGGGATCATAAATAAAAGCATTCCATTCATTGTTATTGGAATTGATGCATTAATATGGCACTGGATTGATTGTGGAATATACATGGAACAGGCTCAGCACGACGTCAATTATATTACCAACCTCTAACATAACTTCTTAAATTATTACTCTTAAAATGTTGCAACTTAACATTACATTGAAGTCAATCATATTAATATTTTTAAAATGTCAATCATATTAATATTTTTAAAATGTCAACATAATATTTAAGTCAACCTCTTAAATTATTACTATTGAAATGTTTTAATATAATATATTAAAAGTAAAATACATTGTCAGCCTCTTAAATTATTACTATTGAAATGTTGTAATATGACATATTAAAAATGTTGTAATATGACATATTAAAAGTGAAATACATTGTCGACCTCAAATTAAACTTATAATTATTGCTCTTCAAAAAATGTAACAACTTGACATAACATTAAAGTCAACCATGCTATTAATTTAAAATATCATAGTTTGTCATAATATTGAAGCTAACCTCTTAAATTATTTCCCTTGAAATGTCCCAATGTCATACAATATTGAAGTCAACTATATATCAACTTCACACTGTGATATAATATTGTAGTAAACTTCTTATTGTTACATTGTGATATAATATTATCATCACTCATAATATCGTAGGGTGACAATTTTTTGAAGTCAATTTGAAGATGCCAAATTTTGAACTCAACCTCTTTATATTACAATGCCACATAATATTGAAGAAAACCACAATTTCTTAATGTGAAAAAATATTGAAGTCAATATCTTCATGTCACAATGCTATATATTATTGAAGTCAACCTTATAATGTGATTATGTGACACAATCTTAAAGTCAACCATATTATCACAATGTGACATAATATTAAAGTAAACCTCTTACATTATTACTCTTCAAATGTATCATAGTCAACCATTGTCACCCAAATTCAACCGTAGTCAACCATAGTTAACCAAATTAAACTATAATCAACCAAAGTCACCCATAGTCTAGCAAAGTCAACCACATAACAAAATAAACCATTGTTAACCAAAGTCGAATGAAAATAACCATGCTCAACCAAGGTATACCATGGTAAACCAATATCACCCATTGTCCTAAAAAATGTAATTATAGTTAGTGAAAGTAAACCATAGTCAATTGTAATCAACCAAATCCAAACACACTAAACCATAGTTAACCAAAGTCAATAAATTCCTACAACTACAACTGTCAACCATTCTTAACCATAGTCAACTATCCTCAATCATAGTCATCCATAGTCCACCCAAATTAAATAATGTCCACCTCTTAAATTATTACCATTGAAATGTTGCGATATGCCAAAACATTAAAATCAACTATATTCTAAACCTAAAATATAACCCCTTATATTATTTTTCTTTGAATATCACAATGTAACATAACATTGAACTCAACCATATTGCTACATTGAAATGTTGCAACTTGACATAATATTAAAGTAAACTTTTTATATAATTTCTCTTGAAATGTCACAGTGGCATATAACATTGTAATTGACCACTTAATCTCACAATCTCACTTATCATATTGAAGTCAAATTCTTGATGCCCTAATATGATATAATATTATGGTCACAAAAATTTAATCATAATGTTCGATCACAATATAGCCAATAATAATGATAGTGATACTATCACAACTTCTAAAATGATTATTATTGAAATGTCATGATATGTTGTAACATTTAAAAAAAAAAAAAATTCAACCTTAAACAAAACCTCCTAAATCATTATTTTTCAATATTGTAATTTGATATTTTATTGAAGACAACAATATTATTATTTTTAAATGTTTCCTCAACTTCCTTGCATTCTAATTCCAAACTTTCAATCATTGTAATATACATGGTAGTAAGTAGATCATGGGAGGGAGATATCTATGATTGATAAGTAGAAAAACTAAAACAACAACAACAATAACAACAACAATAATAATAATAATAATGTAATTTTAAAGTCACGACCAAGTCAAACACCAAATTGGTGTATGAAACCCCCTTATTTATGGTACAAGAGAACCCCACAAAAAATAATGAAGAGATTGAAAATATAGATTATCTTTTCTCTATGTTTGGATCATCATTTATGAAAGATAATAAGGAAATTGAAAATATAGATTATTTTTCCTCTATACTTGAATCATCATTTATGAAACAAACAAAAGTTATTGTATTTTTATCTCATGGTGAATTGATATGGGGTGAATTTATCTCTTCTATCTAGTTCCAAATGATTTTTAATTCAGAAGAATTATTGTGCAGTAGTATGACTTCTCCATGGATGAAAAAAACCTCCCTCATGATTATGGATGGAAGTTAGAATTGTGAGTAGGAAGTGGAAACTCTTCCAATTCTAAAATTACAGCATTGGTGTATAGCTTAATATTTATTTACAAGATTGCAATTCAACTTGAGTGTCGTTAGTTGCATAAGTCATAATTCCATGGTAAAAGTAATTTCCGTCAAATCCAATTTCATTAAGCTTCTTAGTGCATTGGCTCATTTCAAGTTCTCTATTAAAGTGAATGTAATTATTAAATTTATAGGTTTATGACGCATGCTTATTGTAAGGGGAAAAGCAAACATTAAAAATGTAATAATACTCCCCAGTTTTTTATAAGGAGATTTTGAAATATATATATAATTGAAGCTCTATTCACATAAAATAACCATAGTTCTTTCCATTTGTATAAACAACCATAATGAATTGTATATTTCATTGTGTTGACAACTCACGTCCACAAGTTAAATGGGTTGGAAGCTTGAATAAACCCAAAAGCTCCACACTACTAGTTGAGATGCAGAGAGATGCATATATAATGAGACGTCATGCATGATTTTCACTCATTTATTGATGGAAAAGATTCAAGCACTAAGAGAATATTTATGGAGGTTATAGTAAGTTAAGGTATAATATGAGAATAATAGCATATTAATAACATATTTTTGAATACAATATTACTTGGAGAGGTTATAACGCAGTTAGAAGAAAAAAATAAATTATAAAATCACTTTATATTGGATGTTTTATTTACTATTGCAACATGTCACTCTTATTTTATTTAGATTATATTTTTGAAAATATTATTTTTCAAGAAATAATACAATAATCAGTAAGAATTCTATCTCTATGAGAAATATTACAATAATACAATATTATTCTCGTTAAGAAATATCTTAACGAGAACTGTGACCTCACAACAAGAACTCTATTCCTTAAAACCCATATTTTTGCATAAAAAAATATGAAAATCAATCCCCAAATCAAAAAATGGTGCTAAGGATAACACCCTTTTTTTTTAACTGGATTAAAATTACAACATTTTTCAATCATGGATTAAAAAACCTTAAAATCAACACCTAAATAAAAAAATGATGTTACCTAAAAAAATGTATTTTTCTAAACGTTAAAATTATAGCTCATTTGAAATCTTATTCTTAACAATTGGTACCATTAAAACCAAAACCTCAAAATCAACCATCAAATTTAAAAGTACTGCTACCAGTAACACCCATGCTAAAATTGGGATATTAAAATGATATTTTTTTTAAAATGATATAAGAAATAATCACTAATATAAACAAAATCATAAAATCAACCCTTAAATGTTTACTTTTAAAATCTTACTTTATCACTATAAGCACAAGATAATACATAATGCCATGAAAAAATAAACTATACTTTAAAAATTCAACATCACTTCCAAACATTTTTTTACTTTTAATAAAAAAAGTCAATACAAATTACATTGATTGAAACATAAATACATTGATTGAAACATAAATTATTTCTTAAAAATATTTGTTAATGACCCTTGAATTAACTTCGAAGTTATGCATTTAACACATGTAAAATATTTTCCCAACTTTAAAAGGTGATGGATATTTAACACTTACTGTAATAAGTAAACCTCTAAAGTTTACAATTTTGATATTCTTATTATTCTTTAAAATTTTAATATAATCATAAATCCTTCACCCTTAAAAACGCAAAGAATGCTACACAAAGATATTATAATCGATAATAGAAACATCTAACAACATTGCCCATGTGTTTCATAATATACATCAAATGTGATTCATTATGAACATTTCCTCCCCTATCAATTCTTTAAGCTCGTTGTGTTCTTATTCACCCTCATGATATACACAAGTCGATCCACTCATAAACATGATAGTGTCTTATATGTACATAAAACCACTTCGGGTTTCAGTTGCAACTAAATCCCTTGGACAACAATATACAATGCCCAAAACAACTAATTTGAATTTTAAATTTTGGAGCCACATCTTCGGTGGAAGTTGTCTGCCTTGGCGCTCTAAAAAAAAACAACTAAGCAACATAAAAACATTTGTAGAAAATTAAAAATCGAAAATCAAACAAATGATTTTAAGGGTCACCCTTTGAATTAAACAAAATTACTAGCATGAAACAAAAGACAGAACATGTGATTATAAACAACCCGCCATACTTGTAAGCAAATAAACATGCATTACTATTACATAGTAATTAATTGTGATTGCACCTAAAATTGTAAACCTTATATTTGATCTACAAGCAGTTCAATCTTTTCACCTCGGTCCAGAACCTGATAGATTCAGTAAAGTGAAAAAATGGTCAGTAATGTGTGCGAAAATGATTTAGTAGGGAATTCTTCCGGTAGTGTATCAATTAAATATATCGAACAATTGCAAAGTTGATTTTCTCTTTTCAATCTAATAAAGTAGAGAAACCAAAATGGAAAACTGGATAATAACATTATTTATTTTCTAAGGATACCATAGTGTTAGGGCTAAGCCACTGATCAAAGTCCCTATGTTACACGGTGAATGGGTGGAGATTGGTTGTGAGAGGGAATAAGAAGCAGGGTCAGGAGCAACATGGGACTCGAATTGCAAAATCATAAGCTTGAGCTATTGGTATACTAACAATTCAGTTTTCCATTTTGCTCAGGGATCCAATTATCCATAGGTCTTTTCAATATTGTCCATCAAAATTCCTTTTACCTCTGAAAACTAGGCCTTTATTTTAGAAAACTTGCTTACTTCCTCTAGATAGTCCATACAATATTGCATGTGGTCCCTCAGTATTGTCTTGCAATTGCATTAGAGAAATCAAAATGCATTACATACAGATGGAGAAAAAGTGAAAATAATGCACATGGTAAACCGTTTATCCATACGCGAATTCCCTGTCAAGGTTGTACGCAATACTAATTTATCTTCATACATATAATCCTTATCTAGGATGTGTGCCATGCTTGTCTCAACCCTTCCTCCATAACACTGCTTAAAATCCTTTACTCTCTCCAAGAAAATAAAAGGAACCTACCTTCCTACAACTTCTACGACAACAAGAAACACTACATAATACAATGCAAACTTTTCAGAAATTAATAATTATAAATATTTCTCAATATTGAAACATTCGGAACTAACCAGAAAACAACATAGAAGTATTATGTATATAGCATACATAAACCATGCCTGAATGAGAATAATAATCATATTTCTACTTCTGTCATTGGACTTCTATATTATGAAAATATGATATTCCTACAAATATCATTGGATTAAAACACATTGCCTTCTCACTTTTGCGGAAAAATCTAACTTGGTACAAAGCCAGACCACTTCCAACTACTAAACTTTAACCTCAACTTTTCATTTGGAAACACTCATTCAGTTCCACCATGTTTTCTTTATTCTACCTTTAATTATAATAAAGAATACTAGAAGTTGCAACTATAAGACAAAGAGAGTTATTTTCTTCTTTCAAAATCTTAAATTTCCATTCCACCTCACTTTCATTGACTTGGACTCGATTAGAAGAAACCAACTAACAATGAGATAGAGTATTTATTTAATGTCTTCAATTTTCTGATACGGGGATATGCACGATGTTCATCACTCTATAAACACAAGAGAAGATTGGTAAAACAAGGTTTCGTAAGTCACTAAACTACATACCGAGATTCTTATTTAGGTCTAGAAAGATTCAAGAATGGGAACATGATTTTCAGATGCAAAATTCAAATACCAATCATTTGTTTTTAAAGCATACAAAATCTAAATGAAAAGACTCAAATCCTATCTTACAAGAACTCACAAAATACACTAATCTGCATAAATGGGAAGCAACTGTCATCATAATGTATAGTACCATTATAATGTAAATGTATATTACCATTATAATGTAAATCTCACAAAACATGGATCTTATAGTGACTACCCAATTTAAGAAGCAATGCACAATATATTCATATGGTGAATGTGAAGCAAGTACCAACATCATGTATGATACAATCATAATATAAATATTCTAATTTATCCATTGCATCCACTCCACATTCTTGATTCAAAGATTACCAAATCAAATCAAAACAAAATGTTACTACAAAGTAATGCTCCTCATAAAACTAACACAACCACTCAAAACTGTGGCTGATGAACGCTGAAAGGCGATGTCAAAGCTTCCTCCCGCAGGTTAATGGCCGGAACAGAAAATGAAACGCACAGTCAAAAAATGAAACACACAACCAGAAAATGAGTGTCGACAGCTGAGCAAATCCAAACGTGATAATCCCAAAGTTTAATCATTTAAACGTGGAAATGTAAATGTTAAAAAGTAAAAGGTTAATGGATGCATTCAAAAATACAAGGTAGTTATGAAGAGGAAATCACATTCATTGATTTGGGAGGATGACTAAAAATATACCAGCATCTTCAATTGTTAGCCATCAGATTAGAATTTTAAATTAAAAGGTGATTAATTGTGTTCATTATCAATAGATGTACGCCTTTCAGCATAATTAAGTACAAATACGCATAGGAAAAAATATACCAAAACCATCGTCGACAAGGTAATTGAATGTGTGATTATCACAAGTGTATGTGAACTTCTTGTTGTTTGAGGGAAACTTTTGCAAGAAATGGACATCAATAATACTAAGATTTCCAAAAAATGATGTATGCTCCACAAGTACGATGTTTCCCCTCGAAACCAAAACTATATATTATGTATTGCTGCGCCATGACTATTGACTTTTTTGGTTATAATGTTCATTTCCCAGAATCAAACCATGCAACTTCCTTCAATATTTATTTCTTGATATTGTCAACTGAAAACACCAAAACCAAGGAGATCTTTAGTGGAGACAAACATGGATCTCCTATTAGAACAGAGGCTCAACCAAAAAATTTCTTCCAAAAGAATCTACAACAAAAGTATTAGATTATATAATCTCCAATAAAACAAAATGAAATCCGATGTCGCACTAAATATTTCCAAAAATACCAAAGCATTAAATGCCTCGCTGGTCGAAGGAAACTTACAATGTAAATTCTGGAATCAATGGAATTGGCGATGTATTGCACAATATGTCCAATGTATTACCAAGTTATGGCCTGGCATCTTCACTCCTCATTGGTACAGGAGAATATTTCTAATTATGAAATGATCAACAATACACTTATTTAAATTAAGATTGCAGTATTAGAACTGTCAACTGAAACTATCAAGGAGAAGCAGCAGATGCGAATGGACATTAATATATTAATAATAGAATCTAAAGTAGATAAGACATAAGCATCTCTAAAAGTACTTATCAGAATCGTGTCATAACCAACCAAAGATGTCAAAAATATCATATACTGATATCGCACCGGTTGTTTGTCTACCAGAGTGTTGGGGGGGCGACGTCGGGAACTGCCATAGACCCCCTACAGGCCAAATCATGGTACCTTGGAACCAAGACTTAGCCTGCAGGGGTTTGGGGTGGTGGGGGTGGTGTCCGACATCGTTCTCGTAACATTGGTATCAAGATTTGGCCTGTGGAGGTTGAAGTGATGCTTGACATTACCTTCGTGACACTTAAATTAAAACTTGGCTTGTGAAAGGTGGAGCCTAACACCATCCTCACGATACTTCATTCAAAAGATAAATAAAACCTTTGGAGACTGGAAGAATGTATGACATCTCCCTCCCTACACTTCAACCAGCAGACAGTAAGTTCATCCCAACTATCTGTTGGCTGGAGTATCACGGGGCATCGCTCCTGTCCCCACAAGCCAATTTCTAGTCTCAAAAGAACACAACTTGGATTAGTCGGGGGCTGGGGCAATATCTGACATTACCCCGCAACACTATGACCCACTTACATTCCATAAGTTGTTCCGGGGTAGATATCGGTCATCGTCTCCATCCCCCTTGCCGGCCAAGTATTGCATAAAAAGTATAGAGTATAACAAAAAGTTATAGACCTCTGTTTGGTGCTGAACGTTTTCCTGTGGGCCAAGCRTCGATGATGTCGCTACCCAACATTCAACATCATAGCTTTTCATATACGCTATAAACCAAATAMTATGGTGAATGAAACCACTTATCTATTTGAGATTGTTTTTGACTCACGGTAGATGGATGAATTTTCGTCGACACTAATATAGTAATATTGTTGGTTAATATTGATTAGCACTGTCATTCAAAATCGTGGTTGATGAACGCCGAAAGGTGTGGATAGAAAATGAAACGCACAGCTGGAAAATGAGCATCTACAGCCAACAAATTTTAGATTAAAAAGTAATTAATTGTGCTCATTGTCAATAAGTACTAGCACAGTCACAATTATGTGACTGATTAACGTCGAAAGGCATATTTACTCTACTTTATACATACGTGTCCACTCTTATGCGCGCAGTTTCTTGAGCCGTCGTGAAGAACGTAGTTGAGCCGTCCTCGACCCATCGTGAAGAAAATGAAATGGGCATCATATATTACTATGCAGAGACACTTGGCATCGTGAGCCGTCGTTGAGCTACGAAGAGACACTTGAGCTACGTGCATCGTGAGCCGTCATTGAATTCACATCCAATTCAACAGAAATGAAACGACAGCAATTTACATCCACACGCGGATACGCATCTGTCCAGTTTCTTAATAGCTATTGTTATTTGTTAATCCTTGAACGTGGCAATCTGGTGATGAGAAAGTAATTTTTTAATTTGATTTAGTAAATGTGAAAAAGTAATCACATAAACGGACGTCTTTATAAATGAGCGGAAGTTAATTTATTAAAATCTCATCCATTGATTAGAGAGGACGACGAAGAATATGCCAGCATCTTCAATTACGAACCGTAAGATTGAAATTTATGATTAAAAGGTGATTAATTCTGCCCATTGTCAATAGGTATACGCCTTTAGGCGGGGGCTGGGGAAATATATGACATTACCCCGCAACACTTTGACCCACTTACATTCCATAAGTTGTTCTGGGGTAGATATCGGTCATCGTCTCCATCCCCCTTGCCGGCCAAGTATTGCATAAAAAGTATAGAGTATAACAAAAAGTTATAGACCTCTGTTTGGTGCTAAACGTTTTCCTGTGGGCCAAGCGTCGATGATGTCTCTACCCAACATTCAACATCATATCTTTTCATATACGCTATAAACCAAATACTATGGTGAATGAAACCACTTATCTATTTGAGATTTTTTTGACTCACGGTAGATGGATGAATTTTCGTCGACACTAATATAGTAATATTGTTGGTTAATATTGATTAGGACTATCATTCAAAATCGTGGTTGATGAACGCCGAAAGGTGTGGATAGAAAATGAAACGCACAGCTGGAAAATGAGCATCTACAGCCAACAAATTTTAGATTAAAAAGTAATTAATTGTGCTCATTGTCAATAAGTATAGGCCTTTCAACGTAAAAATAAAATTTAAGGAACATTGCTTCATTTCATCAGTATGTTTCCATTGGTATGTTGGAAAGAACGCCAATATGATCATAATGATGTGGCCATCAATGATACATGGAAGCTTTACATAATGGATTTTTTCTTCGGATTTAAGAGGAGAAGATCCTAATGGGTGGTGGTGGTATTTTCACACCTCATTGATTTTATGATTATTCTCCTCGGTATTTGCTTTTCGTCTCTTCCCATTCGCTATGGCACTTTGTCTACGTGGGGAAAGCTCATCCCACTTTGTATTATTCCATGTGGTAAAGTTAGTTGTCAATAAGTATGCAACCTCGATTTACATGGGGAGGGTTTTCATCCATTAGCAAGCGATTGTGGTTTCCTTACTATGTGTATTATCCCTCATGGGAGAGTTGTTGCGTAGAATTGTGTATTATTCCCACATGGGAAAGTAATATGGATTGGGTTTGCTTGTTTAGGATCGTGTATTCCCTCCACTTTTCTTACCAAGGAAGGTTCATAGATATCGATACTTACTATTTTTAGGTATATCTTGTTGAAAGGATGTGTGCCCCATTATATTCATATAAATATTGAATATCATGTTGAATTGAATTTCATGCTTGGGAATTAAGGGGAAAAAGGGCATAGAAAAGAAAATGATAATTTCTAAATGATGAAAGTTAAGGGTGATCATTATAGTGAGATTATCTTTTAGGGGTGAATACTTTGTTCTAACTCTTTCAAAACAATTTTAATTTTTTTTTATTGAAAATCCATTTGGTTTATTACTTGACTCAAATGATTAAGACTCAAGAGAACATTAAATTATCAAATGTTTAAGTAACCATACACATAGAAATTTACATAGTATAACAACAATGGTTTTAATAATGGTTTCAATTAGGGAACCCTTCTAGCGAAAAAACTTCAAATCTCATTCAAGCCTGCAATCCAGTGGAAATACATACCATTGTAAAATCTCTTTATGTCGTGATTGGATGTTCACAGGGCTACAATTACAATGTCTTACACTCCTAAAATGTTTATAATATTTCCTAATCCATGACTCTTCTCTCTCTTACTTTGCAAACTCTAGTTCTCATATCTCAATCAACCAACACCCTATGTGTTATGTTTTGACCCTTTTATCTTCTCACTGCAATGATCGATTACTACTATTATGGTAGATGAACCAATTTGTTTCCCCTTATAAATCAACTTCTCATCATTCTTGATCCTAAAGATAAGATAGTTCCCATCTACTAGTTGTTGAAATATGAATTCAACCTCATGCAATGTCTCTTGCCTTTCTATTTTCCTTAGTTTTCCTGGATGGATTTTCATTGAGCATAGTTCATCATGCACATACCCAATAATGTATTCTCAACGTTTTCCTCCTTTGTTGCACTAGGTTTTGGTTATAGTTTTTTTCTTAGAGACTCTCGCTACAATATAACCCTAGCTACAAAATTTACATCCCTCTTCATCCTTCTATGAAGTTTTTGGTTTCAAAATTTCCTCATCTTTAGGTGTTTTACCTTGTTGGGTTTTCTCCCACGATATTTCTAAGTCTTTTTTAGGATGGAAAAAATCAATGTTCATTTTATAGCCCACAAAATTCTCACCAATAAAACCTCAGTCAAACCCCAATCTTTTGCTTGGTGAAAAGGCCTGGATCTTGCTTGGCATCTCAGACCATTCTTTGCTTGATGTCAAACCTCTAAAGTGGTTCTTCCTCCTATGGATCAAAATTTTCCCACCATCTATTGAGCGTTAGCTTCCCAACAAGGTGTTTTTGGTTCTTTGTTTGATAAGATATCACTTTGACTTTTCTTTTCCTTGCCAACTCCATACCTGCTTCCCCTTGCTTGGTGCCAACAAGTATGCTTGTTTGACACCTTAGGCATCCCTTTTTTACAATAGATGCATCTCAATCATCCTATTTGTATCCTTGAGAATTAATCCTACGTGTCTTATCAAGCATAGTTTCCTTATGCCCTGCAATTTTCACCTTAGCCCACTTTCACTAATGCCTTGAGTCCTTGATCAACAATTTACAAATTTTTGATGAGCTATAACTGTATTGGTTTGACCTTCAAATTTTAAAATAAGAATGAATATGTATCTATTGTTGTTTTATGATAATATTTTTCATCATTTTCATTTTCCTTTTAATATTTTACTTTTAGCTTCCAAAATGTATAGTTTTTTATTATTATTATATATAGCTTTCAAACTTATAGTTTTTGGTAACTTTGTTCAATATGAAAATGGAAGATATTGACTTCAAACAATTTATTAATGGATATTGTTTGAATTGTAGTTTTCTTTGGATATATGTTTTATGCTTTTAAAGAAAATGTCAAACTTGTATATAATTATTAAATTTTGTTTTTATTGTACTAAACGACATTGATAAAATTACATTGATATATTTAATATACATTTAATAGGTATGGATTGTTAAATTAGATGTAAAAAATTTATAGGAAAAATTAGCATAAAACAATGAAAAAAAAAGACATTATACATATGTAAAAAAATGTAAAATGAAATACATTCAAAACATATAACTATCATCAAATTTTTATTTAATAAGGTAGAGATGGATGGGATATGTATTGACTGGGAAGTAGTTGTAGACAATAGAAGAGGGACCCATAATTGATTGTAAGAGTGGCTTAATCATGGAAGGTCAAAATACTTATGATTTCCAATAAGAAGGGAGGGAGGATGAGGATGAGGAGTAGGGGTATTTTTATCATTCACTCAGAGAGATATAGTGATGACAATGAAAAATAATATCATTTAGAGTTAAGAATATGCAAGAGAAGCACTCATTCAAGGAGGAGTGAAATGCGCTTCTTAGTTCATAGAAATTATCAAGAACCATTGGTAGTCTAACTGACATTGACACTGAGAATGGAGGAAATCTTTAATATTTTGTGTAAGGGTTGTGACCCATATGTTTTCTTGAAAATGTGTTTTCTTATTGATCCCTACATGTACCATTGTTTTCACAAATTTAATTTAATGGACCCATTAATTGTCTTTTATATATATTGTTATTTGTGTGACCACTTCATTTATGTGTTGTGTCCTTTAGTAAAATTGTAGCCCCTTTTATCTCTATTGTTGTTTGTGTGACTACTTCCTTATGTGTTGTGTGCTCTAGTAAAATCGTGGTCCTTATACCACTATGTCACCATACAATACATTGTATCCATGCAGTGTCAAGATTCGTAAGGTGCATGGGAGTATCATCAATACTCTCTTCCGACTAAATAATTGTCCATTATTTCTAGATAAAGTACAATAATTAATGAGATGATCAATGTTTTAGAAATATTCAAGACTTGATACTTGAAAATGGAGATCAATGCCTAGGTGTTCAACAATATAAAGCCCCACAAACATTGAAATAGATCAAGTGCATAGTGACAATGCATTGAAATAATAAATTATCTATTGATAATTTGAATTTCCAATTTAATTTTAACCTTTTACAAAAACTAAATAAAAGAAACCTTCATTTAAAAAATCGTCATGTTGATACCATAGTTTCTGATTTTCCTTAAAACGAATTTTCAAGAATTCCAAACACTATGTGTTCTTCATACACATGAATGCACTAATTGTAAATGGTGAAATTTGGAGTAACATCCCATCATGGGATTGAAGGTTGATTATTGTTCGCAAAGAATATTTACTTTGGAGAAACTTTGTTAATTCTTCTTAAAGAAGTTTTTTTAGAATAAGTTTATATATATATATATATATATATATATATATTTAAAGAGTTTTTATAGCAATATATATATATGTGAAAGTTTTCCACATGTTCTGTCATATAAATGGAAATCAGAACTAGTGGCTTGCAAAACATGCAAAAACATGCTTTTGTTGATAGTGCCAAAAAAAAACTAGTCCAAAATTAAATTGTAATTATGGCCTTTTTAGACCTGATAACATAAAAAAAAAAATAGATAGTAGGAGAACCTAGGTGGTCATCATTGCTTGGAGAAAAGATGAACAATTAACAACATATCAGGCATTGTCGCTTGAAAGGGAATCGAGCAAGACGTCCAAGCGATGACTGAGGATGTCATGTCGGTGGAGTTGGTTAGCCATGCCTCGTCGCATTTCAAATATTAGCTGCATATTCTCTTTTGAGAACCGGAGGGGAGTGGGTGACTCTGGTGGAGGGGATGCAGTCTACATAGTTGTTTCCTCCATCTTGTCGAGGGGAATTATTTCCTCAACTTGACAACCAATCAATTATGTCATATGGTCGACATGTGGAGGCTCATTGACAATTGGTGCAATTGGCATAGTTGTTTCCTCCAGCCATTTTGGAGGAATATCTTCCTCAACCTGAAAACCACCCAAATATTTTACAGGGTCGACGTTTGGATTCTCGTTAAAAGATGGTGTAGTCGACATAATTGTTTCCTTCAACTATTCTGGAGGAATTTCTTCCTCAACCAGACAACCACCGAATTTTGTCACAGGATCGACGCTTTGAGGTGGTTTTTCTGAATTGCACATGGGTTCATTAATCCAATTCTGATAAGATTATGGAGGGACAACATGGATGATGAAGGGGATATGGGGCATAGAGATGGATGAAGAGCGGGCAGGTTGATGGTGTCGGTCCACAAAACTATAATAGGACAAACTACGCTTCATCTTTCCTCGTTCACACGAAATTGGTAAAAGAGAGACGATAACAATATCCCAACACCAGAATGGAAAACAAATAGCAGATGAATCGGAAACTGAATGAAAATCCAAAATGAAATAGTCATGGAAATGCCTTACCTCCATAAAAATAATTGAAGTGACAGGTAAATATTCCATAAAGACAGAAGTGATGGTGCTAAGCTGCCTCATACCTACTCTGATAAGCCTCAGTTTTTTTTGTATGTGCGCTATTAAATCCTCCTTCATGTGCAGATGCACTACCCCCCTTCCTAAGTGAATTTTATGCATAGTGAGTTGACGAGGAGGAAGGGTGGTGGTTGTGGGAATTAACTATGTCGGGTGCATGTGTTCCAAGTGTTGCATGAGGGACAGGTGTCACCCCATCTGAGGGTGTAGGAGTAAGTTAATATTGTAATAAATGGACACATTTTCAGGCATAAATTTAAGCTGAATTTGGAGAAACTTTTAGGTATGATCAGAGTTTCACCATGAACCAATTTCTATATACAATAGAAATTTGTCCATACAACCATACAAAGAATGCTTCAAGCATTCACCATACCATAAGCACATATAAGCATGAAGACAATATGTACCAATACCAAAACCTCTGTAGCATATCTAAACTTGTATAATGATGATATGGAACTTGCTTCATACTTCAGGAACCTAATACTAATAGCCACTCAAGGTTTTCATGAGTTTTTTCAAATGTACACTACCTTTTCATGTACAAACCGCATATGTACTCTACCTCGTCTACTGTCAACTCGTGTATGTACAATACATTTTCACTATCATCTTGCATACACCTCAGAAAAATAGGTTTTTCTGAACCTCCAAAACTTGCTTCTTCAAACCTCAGACTTACAGAATTTTTGATGTGTCCATGAGTACCTGTAATGAATCTTCCACTAGAATAGATCTTCAATATACTCAAGAGATTCACCCCCATAAGATATCCTTGATATCTTATTTATACTTCTCCAAGTAGCATCCTCTAGGTTTTATCATCTAACCAACTTCAAACAACTTCCTTCTTTTGGGGCTAACCCACTTCTAACCACTTTTTCCACTTCTAACCCACTTTGCTACAAATAGTAATTTCTCCACTTCTAGTTGCAAATAATTTATTTTTAATTATTTTCTTGTTGCAAACACTTAAGACATGACTAACCACTTTGAATGGTCAAATTCTTCTAGGATATTCTAGAATAATTTGACTTCTTTAACTTTCTAGGGGCTTTTAGACAACACATGAGGGTTCTCCAACTTCATATGCCCATAAATATCTAACCATGAGGAGTTATGTGACATTCCACATATCAACATAAATTTCACGATGAGCACTATCCATATAGAATAGTCTCACCTAAAAATACAATGATATTCATTACATTATTCTGGAATCAAACTTGGGCTCCCTAACAAACTTCTAGGATTGCTCAACCTCCTAACCATTTGGACTTCACAAAGTGTCTTCCCATGAGGGATTTCACCATAAGGGGACCACTTTGGATTTCATCCATTTGGTACTTCCTATCAACCATGATAAGAAAACAATGATCAACCTTTACATCAACCCGTCTATACATCAGTCCATCTGGAACATCAACCCATCTATACATCAGTCCATCTGGAACATCAACCCATCTATACATCAGTCCATCTGGAACATCAACCCATCTATACATCAGTCCATATGGAACATCAACCCATGACAACACATCACTATGACACCACTTGGCATCAATTACATCGATCCTTTGACATCAATTACATCCATGACCACATGTTCCAAAAATAAATACATCAATGATATTACTATGACAATACTTGACATCATTGACAACAAGATACAACAGATATTGAAGAAGGCTTTATATGGATTAAAGAAGGCACCCATAGCATGGTATGAAAGGATCAACAATGTTTTGAAAACCTTAGGATTTACAAAGAGTAGTAGTACAGATCCTAACCTTTACTTTAAGGTTGTGGATGATGGTCCAGTAATACTAGTGTTGTATGTGGATGACCTATTTCTAACAGGTGTGGAAAAGCTCATCTCAGAGTGTAAGAGAAAGTTGGTTGTTGATTTTGAGATGAAAGATCTCAGGATGATGCATTACTTTTTGGGTCTTGAGGTATGGTAGAGACGGGATGAGATATTTCTGAATCAAGGGAAGTATGTAGTGGAAATCCTGAAGAGGTGCATGATGTTGGATTGCAAGGAAATCGCTAAACCTATGGTATCAAATCTAAAGTTGTGACAAGATATGAATTTAGAGATTGTGGATGTTACTTTATATAGGTAGGTGTTGGGTTCGTTGATGTACTTGATGAACACAAGGTGAGATATATGTTTTGTTGTTAACACCTTGAGTCAATATATGGAGCAACACAGAAAAGTTAATTTGGTCGTAGAAAAACATGTGATGAGGTACCTTAAAGGTACATTGGATTATGGTCTCAGGTATGTGATAGACCATGAGTTCGGGTTATATGGATATTCGAAATTAGATTGGGCCGAAAATATTCCTCATTATAAGAGTACTTCAACATATTAATTTAGTCTAGTCTCCAGTATGGTTTCATGGAGCAAAATGAAGAAGTCATTTATATCACTCAGTACGACTCATGATGAATATGTGGGAGCATGTGCAATAGGTAGAGAAGTAGTGTGGCTTCAAAAAATGTTGTTTGGGTTATTTGGTCTCAAACTAAAGCGACCTGCATTTGGTGTGAAAAACAGAGTTACATGAATTTGTCAAAGAATCTGGTGTTCCATGATAGGTCGAAGCATATCGAGATCAAATATCACTATATCATGGATATGGTATAGATGGGAGTAGTGAGGCTCCAGTACGTGACTAATGAGGAGTAGGTTACAAATGTGTTGACCAAGACACTATCAAGGATGAAGTTTGAGCACTTCATGGACAAGATTGGTGTGGTCCCTCTTTAGAGGGAGTGAAGAGGTGCATATGCATTGCGGGGTAGTGGATGTCCTAGGGATATGTTGTAACTATTTGAGAGCTACCCACAGGCCTTGGATGCATTTGTTGTGAAGTCACAGAAGTGCACATTATGAGGTACATATGCATTGCAGGGTAGTGGATGTCATGGTGACCACCCACATGCCTTAGATGCATTGGCTGTGAAGTCATGTTTTACAATGGATATCTAATGATGTATAGATTCATATGTTCAATATTCAATGGTCATGAGATCGTGTGGCAATAAAGAATACCTTCCTAGTTAAGAGGGAATTTTGTTATTTTGATGTGATTACAAAAGATGTTCTTTTGTATTTGTATTGGTCAAACCTCGAGAAAGTTATTGTAATATTATTGTATAAATCGGCTCAAAATAAATCATTATTTTATTTTTATCCTTATTGTAAAAGTAAAAACAACCCCTCTTAGGGTTGTGTCTTTTCAGGAGTCAATTATGTGTATAAATAGAGGTAAAGTTCCTCTCATTTGTAAACACACACAACTCGCCTTCTCTTGTGTATTTGGAGCATAGAAACGAATTTCTAGCACATGAGGTCTTGGTTTCTTGTTCTTTGGTATCTTGGTCTTGCTCTATTTGTGGAGATCTATAACGTGACATTGTACTAGTTGAAGGAATCTATACTAAAGAATTGGTTGTTGGGTTTTCTCCCCCACGAGAGTTTCTCAGGATATATCTTGTGTTCTGTGATTGTTTATCTTTCAGTGATCCTATTACATGCAATTGTTAATGAATGTTAAAGAAGATAATTGTAACTTCTAAAATTATAACAACCTTAACATTGTAGGAAATAAAATTGGAACCCATAATTAATTCTGAGAGTAGTTATAATAATGTTTCCACGGTATTTGAGGAGCTTGCATATTATTGTCATTAATTAATGGAGAGAAGGTGGATTTTGGACAAAGAAGATCTTGCTCATCTACAAGTGGGTTGGGTTCCTAATTTTGGATAAGAAAATATTGAGATACATTGTAAGGCAAGCCAAGATTGAGAATGGTGGGAATCATGTTTTGTTGAAAGATTATGACTCAAACATTCTGATGATAAGTTGTTTCTTCCATTTAGTATTTCATGTAACATTTTTCCACAAATTTCATTCAATAGATGGGTTGATTGTGTTTTATCTCCACAAAATTCATTTTTTTTTGTAAATAAAAGTCGATCCTTGTATTAATGACAACTATAAGTTTAAAAAAAACCTGCAGAGCTATTGGAGACAAGATTGCATTAATCTTTCACTAATTTACCAAAGTCTAGATCCCCGAAACCTTCAGATTAGATCAATGTTCCATGATGGCCCGTAGCCAATGACTGAGATATTCTTCGTGACTACGCACTTCGCATTGTCAGAAGATAAGCTTGCTCTATGTTTCCGAAATATGAACCCTTGAACTTGCATTAGAACAATGGTCATCGACATTCCTTGATCGCAAGTACGCATTTTGCGACTCTTTGCTTCTCTCGATTTCGAAACTTCGCGTTTCGGGATAACGAAGGACTAAATTTTCCCCGTCTTCCAATACCCAAAATTGTGAGTCCTTCGGGACTAGATCGATGGTTTAGGTCTCTTCGTGCTTCAACAGTCTAGATCCTCTTTCTTGTTTCGCCCTTTCACTTTTCATGACTTTAAGACTTTGGAAAGCAACTACCTCCATGCTTCGGACTCCTGTTAAACGAGTTCTCGAAATCTTCATGCTTCAGATCAATGGGACCAGATCAACGGTCCATATCTTCTCATGCTCCAACGATCCATATCATATCTTGCGATTCGCGACTTCATGGCCTTGGGAAACAACTTCCTCTGTGCTCCAGAATCCCGATAACCGAGTTTCCGAAATCATCTGTTGGCTGATGATATTCTATGTTGCCGCTTGTAGTCACCCTCTCTCCTGAGATTCTGATCATTTCTGACTTGGAAGAATTTCTAAGTAATCAAAGGTGACACCCCATCCAGGTTACGGCTGTCCTGCTGAGCAAGCTCCTTACATTGGAGCCAGAGGGGTGAGCTTTAGGGCTGCTTGGAGTCGTGGAGAATGATCTGCTGCATGGAGTCAACCCCTGCATTGGCCAGTCTATCCGCAAATTTGTTTGCACTTCGTCAGGTGTGTGAGGGGGTTAGTGTAAGAGAGGATCTGAGAAGTGTATGGAAGATGTAAAGAGGGCCAAGGAGGCACCAACTGGGAGTGATTTTCCCTGTATCTCTTCCATTCAGTATTTTTTTTGCCAAGTATATTATGATTTTGGAGTCTCCTTCAATGATCAGATAGGTTAGGTTTTGATCTAGGGACATTTGCACTCCTTTGATAAGACCCCAATTTCCCGTTGAATTGTTGGTGTCACATCCGAGATTTTCTGCAATGAGGCTTTGAATTTGTCCCAAGATGTTTCTTATGACTGCTCCATAGCATGAGTGTCCTGGATTTTCTTTTGATGCACCATCGAAGTTGACTTTATGGAATCCAAGCGGGGGGGGGGAGCACTTAAAGGAACTGAGGAATTTTGAATTTAGGGGGGGATGTTGAGGAGGGGTGGAGTGTGCAAGAAAAAATCCCCATGAGTTGAGGAGCGAGAGCTCACCTGGGTCAGTGGGGTAGTTTTCCTTGGCCCACAAATGAACCTGAAGAGTTTCCTGGAGATGCGAGAGGATTGTATTCTAGAGGTGGGTGGGAGGAGAGGGTTGGGAATGGAAGATTCTTTTGTTCCTCTCTTTCCATAGTTGCCAAACTATGAAGCCTGGTAAGAGTTGCCAGGTTTTTTTCAGGATAGGACTTTTGAAGGAACTAAAGCCCCAATCCTTAATGGTGCTTATGATGTTATTTTTAACTCGTTTGGTTCTTCTCATGAGCTGAGCGGCCTGGTTCCAGATTTTCTCACTAAGTGGACATTTGTTTAGGAGGTGCTCCATGGTTTCTGCTTGGAGGTGGAAGAGATGGAAAATTAAGGGGCCAATGAAACCTCATCTTTGAAGATTGTCTCAGGTTAAGATATTGTTCTGAAGTAGAAGACAGAGGAATGTAGATATTTTGGGCCAGAGTTTTGATTTCCATATTGTTGTCCAGATGTTGTCCTTTTGAAGATTATGGAATTTCTCCTTATGAGTGTATCTCTCCTTGAGAGTGAAGCTTCCATGAGGTGTGTATCCCCATCTGAGAATGTCTTGGTCTGTGCTTTTTTGTATTCACCTTTGGGATGTTGCTTGTTTCTAGTGCTGCAGATCACATTCCATTGCCACTTGGAGATCTTGCTGGGTAGATTTCCAACTTCACTAGGGAGAGCTATTGGGGGTATTTGTCCACAAATCTACCACTTTGAGAGTGGAAATATCTTGAATGTGATTTTCGTAGGATTGTATATTTTCTTCCAGTTGTAGGGGTGGCATTTTCTTCCAGGAATCCGTCCAGAATAGGGCATTCTGGCCATTGCAAACTTCCTAGAAAGCATGTTCCTGTATGAGTGGTCAATTTTTCTAGGCCGCATTCCAGATGTTGGAGCCTTGAATTTTCTCCTGCATTCTTATAAGATGGCCTTGATGCATATTTGGGGCATATTTTCATTTGTAGAGTTTTTCCTAGATCTCAGCTGGAGTTTTGAGCCATATCCACCAAATTCTTGCTCCCATGGTGATATTTAATTTTCCAGGGTCCCAGATGCCTAGACCACCTAAATATTTGGGCTTGCAAACTTTGTCCCAGCTGACTAGGGCCCATTTTTTATCCGGGTTATGTCCATGACATAGAAATTTTCTTTGCAGTTTCCTTATTTTCTTTATGACTGATTGGGGGTCAGCTAGGGATGAGAAGAGGTAAGCAGGGATGGCTTGAAGGACTAAATTTAAGAGTATGATTCTAGCTGGAAGGTTGAGGGAATGAAAGGTCCAATTGTTGAGATGGTTGGAAATGGAGAGTAGGAGAGAGTCCCAAGAGATATTTCTGGATAATGAGTCAGAGAGAGGGAGTTCCAGGTAACGAGAAGGAAGAATGAAGACATGGTTATTAATAAATTGAGAAAGGTGTTCTTGGATTGCTTCAGGAGTATTAAAAAAGAAGAGTTATGACTTGGCCAGATTAAAGGTGGTGTCTGTAACACCCTTGGCCATCAACGCCACGGTCAAGCCAACGCTACTACGCGGAAAAAAACTTCAGGAACACATTATGCATTCTAATGAAATTAAAACACTTAATTACAGTTAAACACAGAATTACTGCTAGCATTTTAGAGGTAATGGAAATAACAATAATTCATATGCATAACAAAATACATGATAACATTGCAAGAATCACAGGTATGCAATTTAATTAATTACAGAATTACAAAACATAGTGACACTTATCTTTGAAACTGTCACGCACCACCAACTGCGTGTAGACATTCCACCAACCTCCCAGCCTTAGACCACACTTCTCATCACTCTCTACAGTAGGTCACCCCCGAGATGGGACTAAGCTCCACCGGGTAAGGAATCCTAGGTTAGGTAAGGTTTACAGGAAGAATACACGTAAAAGAAGGAGGATTCTCTCCCAGGAACCACTTATGCCCACTGCCCAGAGACTCTCCTTCCCCACATGCATGTCCCACCCCAGGAGTATACACCTTCTCTATCACCTAGACAGTCCTTCGGCTACTAACCTCCCTTTCCTTGGGCTTCAGCAACAGACCGGACCGGAAATCTCTGAGCTTTGTGGTATCTAGAGGGCTCCTTCCAGGAGCTCTCTCCTTCCTCCGCATACTCTCACCTGGAGAGAGTCGCTCACAGTCTTGGTAAAACCTGCATCTTCAACAAAAATCACCTCCCTCACCTAGAGAGAGGTTACACACAGGTCATACAACCGGTTTCCTTAATCTCGTTCCCGTCCAAAGAAGAAAAACAACAAGGCTCAACAACGAACATCCAACAACAACAAACCACACCCAGCCAAGAACTGCGTGGCTTCCATAGTCAACTGGGAAAACAAACATGGGTTTCCCAAACAGATGACAGATAGACGCTTCAACCCAACCAAGCTCAACAATTATGGGACATTCGATTTTCCCAACCATCCATACAGAACAGACTCACGATTCTGGGTTTCGGGGATGCATGATAAGAAATCCACGCGAAGGTCAAACACAGACTCAACGGTTTTGACAGAGGGTGTACCGACTCCTCCATAAATAAACACAGACCTTTTTGGTTTCAGAGTTGCGTGAGGGTATTCTTGCAGAGGTCATACGGGATTCCTGATTCAAACAGTTGACAGTAGAATGGAGGAGGAACCCCCATCATGGCTCAACTCAACAGTTTTAACTACATGCGCTTGGGTTGACACTTGTCACCCATGAAGCTCATTCCTTCCCATTTGGAAGTCACTCGTCCTTCCAAAGAACTTAGGATAAAACATC
>ML779827.1:157539-192635 GCA_009831015.1 Picea engelmannii | reverse complement strand
AATATTATTCTCAAGGGTTTAAGCCCCCTCAGCCTAGCCCCTCTTCCAACCTCTCAGCCCCCTCTCCCTTATCCAGGATTTGTGGATGCTTAGTCCCCCATCACTCATTCATCATGGTCGGTCTGCATGCATAGATGTTTTGTATTAATACTGTGCATAATTACATGTACAAAAAATCAGGCTCCTGGCCTTCAACACTTAGGCTCCCTAGCCTAATAACACATAAGCCCACTAGCTTATATGACTTGGCTCACTAGCCTATAAAACATAATTACAATTCATAATGCAATCTGTATACTTCATAGACATGATTTACAACAGGGCTCGGTCTTGGGGACATTACAATCCCCTCCCCTTATTTTTGCACTGTCCTCAGTGCAACTTTACATTCCATCTGCAAGATTTTCAAAATTTTCAAAAAGATGCAGGTACTCGGCCCACATAACATCTTCATGCTCCCATGTCGCATCCTTAGGACCGTACCAATTCCGCTGGACCTTTACAAGCCCTATAGCTTGATTCCATAGCTGTTTGTTTTTCCTGTCCAATATGCGCACATGATGCACTTGCAGGACACCTTCTTGTTCCACCTGAATCACAGTCCAATCGATAATATGATTAGCATATGGTATATATTTCTTAAGCAATGAAACATGAAACACATTATGTACAGTCATGGATGCAGGTAATGCAAGCATATATGCAACTGGCCCAATCCTTTCCAGGATTTCAAATGGCCCACAAAATCTGCCTGCCAACTTGGCGCAACTTCCCAGCTTCAGGGAACTCCTGTTAGCTTTCACTTTCAGGAAAACATGATCACCCACTTTGAACTCTCCGTGGGTTCTGTTCTTATCAGCATAACTTTTCTACCTGTCCTGGGTAGCTTTCAAATTCTGCTTAATTTTTATCATTTGGTCCTCCATCTCCTTGAGCAACTCTGGACCCACTACTGTTCTATCAGCTGGATTATCCTAGCTCACTGGAGTATTTCACTTTCTTCCATAAAGTGCTTCAAATGGGCTCATCTTCAATGATGCATGATACCCATTGTTGTAGGTGAATTCTACCAAGTGCAGGTAGTCTTCCCATCTTGATGGTTTGTCCATCACATACATTCTCAATATGTCTTCTATTACCTTGTTCACCTTCTCTGTTTGTCCATTAGAATCAAAATGATAAGTTGTACTAAAGTTCAGATTTGTTCTGAATCCTTTGAACAATCCTTTCCAGAAATTCGAGGTGAATTTTGGGTCTCTGTTGGACACAATCGTTTTAGGAATTATGTGCAAACGTGTCACTTCCTTTATGAAAATATCAACAACATCCGTTGCCTTGTGAGTAGTTTTTAGTGGAATAAAATGGACAGCTTTTGTAAGCTTGTCCACCACCACCATGATCAAATCATACAGCTTGGCTGTTCTAGGCAATCCCGTAATAAAATCCATCGTTACTACTTCCCACTTCCACTCAGGAATGGGTAAAGGTTGTAGCAACCCTGCTGGGTGCCTATGCTCAGCTTTAACTTTTTGGCACTCCATACATCTGGCGATGTATTCAACGATCTCTCTCTTCATACCTGGCCAAAAGTAATGGTTCTTGACTGCTACTACTATTTTCTGATATCCAGGGTGCCATGCATAAGGCACATTATGCATCTCCTACAAAATCATCTATTTCAAGCACTAGACATTGGGTACAAAAATTATGTTCTTGTACAACAGTATTCCATCTATTTCCAATTTATAAATTTCCATCTTCTGTGGCATCTTACCCTGATGTAGCTTGGCTACCAATTCCTTGTACTGCATATCTACATTTGCAGCCTCCAGAATTCTGCTTTTAATATCAGTCTGATACATGCTAATGGCTATACCATGTAATTCATGCACCCTCCTGCTGAGTGCATCAACCACTTTATTCTCCTTTCCTTTGATATGTTTGATGTCAAAGTCGTACTCACACAGAAATTCCAACCACCTACTTTTTCTAGCACTTAAGGTTGGTTGATCAAACAAATATTTCAGATCGTTATGGTTTGTTCTGAGTTCAAACCTCCTTCCCATGAGGTAATGCCTCCATTTCTTTAGAGCATGAACTATGACTGCCAACTCCAATTCATGGGTTGCATAGTTCTTCTCATGCTCTTTTAATTTCCTGGACTCATAACAGATTACGAATCTATTCTGACTAAGGACCCCTCCCAATCCTTCTTTGCATGCATCAGTGCATACTATGAAATCTGCATTTGGATTTGTAATCCTCAGGATTGGAGAAATGGTTAACAGTTGCTTCAATCATTGGAAACTGTTTCCCCTTTCTTTGTAAGGAAGTGATGGGGTGAGCTATCTTGGAAAACCCTGCGATGAATCTTTTGTAATAACCAACCAATCCCATGAAGGATCTAAATTTCGTTACGTTCCTTGGCGCTGACCATTCTCTAATGGCTTCAATCTTCTCAGGGTATACCACTATCCCATCCTTTGAGATAATATGTCCCAAGTAATGGATCTGTTCCTAATAAAACGAGCACTTGCTCATCTTGGCATACAGTTGGTGCTCTCTTAGCACCTGCAACACCATCCTAAGATGTTTTTTGTGTTCTTCTTAGGTCCTGGAATACACCAGAATGTCATCTAGGAAGACAATGACAAACTTGTCTAGATAGTCCCTGAATACTCCATTCATCAAGCTCATAAAAACAATGGGTGCATTTGACAGTCCAAATGGCACCACTGTGAACTCGTAATGACCATACCTTGTTCTAAAGGAAGTCTTGTTGATGTCTTCATCTTTTATTCTTACTTGGTGATATCTCGATCTTAGATCTATTTTCAAAAATATCTTTGCATCCTTCAACTGATCGAAGAGATTATCAATCCTCGATAGAGGATACTTGTTCTTCACCATTACTTTGTTCAATTACTTAAAATCGATGCACAATCTTAGCGTTCCTTCCTTCTTCTTTACGAACAAGACCAGGGCACCCCAAGGCGACACGCTTGAGCGTATATACCCCTTCTTCAGAAGTTCTTCAAGCTGCAGTGGCAACTCTTTCAGTTCTGGCGCACTCATCCTGTACAGAGCCTTTGACACTGGAGCTGCTCCAAGCATCAAGTTTACAGAGAAATCGATATCCCTTTTCAGAGGTAGTCCAGGTACTTCCTGGAATACATATTCGAACTCTTTAAGTACCTCATGATCCTCAATACTTGGCACCTTATCCTTAGGCATTTCCCCCACTTGGGCTGCAAATAATTGACAACCTTTTCTGTAGCACTTCTTCAGCTGCATTGCTAAGATTTCTCTAACAGTAACAACTCTAGCAATTACTTGGACGACTCTCTGATTCCCTTCTTCATCTAAGAAAGTGAAGGCCTTGTTCCGACAGTCCAAGATGGCATGGTGCTGGTCCAACCAGTCCATCCCAATTAGACATTCATAAGAGCTTAACGGAAAAATGTTCAAATCGGCCTTTATGCTCAGTCCATTCATGTCTACAGGACAAGACTTGAGTAACTCCATGACTTTCCTCTTGGTTCCTGTAGCTAGCTACACTAACCAAGACTTTTCATGTTTTCTTCGTATCAAATGCAAACTTTCTACCACTCTAGGGTCTATATAACTATGGCTAGCCCATGAATCAACTAAAATAGTAAATGGTTGGTTTCTGATCATACCTTCTACTTCAATCATGTGTGACTGATATTCAACTTGCTTGTTGTCCAAGGCTGTGTAGATCCTTGGAATTCTACTGCCCATGTCCTCCACTATTTCAGCTTGTTGAACATTGTGGAGAACTCTTACTTCATCATTTCTGTGGGGGCAATCTTTGTACCTATGGTTTTCTTTACAACCCCAACATTCCATAGGTGGCGTCCTTGACATTTGCCCACTCCCTTCAACCTTCCTGGGCTCTCTAAGAGAGGGTTGTTCTTGAGGAGTGTTTCTGAAAAAGGGTGGTTTATTTCCCTTCTGCCTCTGTTCTTTCTTGAACTTTTTCTGGTCATCCCAAGCCTTTTGAAAGGTAGTCTTTTCTCTTTGTTGTTCAAATAAGAACTTCACTCTTCTTATCATTTCTTCCATAGTATTTAGGTCATCATACTGAATCTTATCCCCAATAGGAGGTGGTAATCCACTCAGGTACCTCTAAATCTTGATAGACTCATCTTTGATGAACGGAACATACTTCAGTAATTCCAAAAACTTTTGTTCATACTCATCAATGGTCTTGTTGTCCAGCTTGAGTTTAAAGAACTATTTCATGTTTCTGTCACAATATCTTTTAGTTAAGTATTTCCTCTCGAAATACCTCTTGAATTCTTGCCATGTGATGTCCCTTTCCCTAATGTGTTGCACTTGCACAAGTTGATCCCACCACATGGATGCCTTTCCCTTCAATTGATACATGGAAATCCTACCCTCTGCATGAGAGGAAAAATTATGTAGTTGAAAGTATTTCCTCATACCAAGCAACCAAGTTTCAGCATCTTCCTCCTTCTTATGTTATCCATTGAATGTTGGAGGCTTGATCTTGTTCATTTCCGCTTTCAATTCATCCATCCCAGATCTCTTGTGATTTCTAGAAGGAGATGGGCTTGAACTACTATGTGCTTCCCTACTGGAATGCTTTGGGGAGTGACAAATATGTCTGTTGACACTCCTTGATCTTCTTTTCCTCTCAGGGGTCCTGCGACTCTCTGTCTTGCTTGAGTCACTCTCCTTTTTCAATTTCTTTTCTATTCTTTCCAGACTCTTCAACATCATTAAGTTGAATTCACCCTACCTATCCCTGACTTTCATGAGCTTTCGGCTATCATCTCAGAGAGCCTGGGCATTTTTCTGCAATATTTTAATGATTTTCATCATATGTCCTTCCTTATCCATCTCTTTTCCTTGTCCATTAGAGTTTGACCCTTTGACTCCCAAGTTGACATTCTTTCCTTCTCTGAATTGGAGGCAATCCACACCTCTTCCATTCTCTGCTCTCAATGACAACCCTATTTGGTTCTGGCACTTGCTAAGCTTCTGCAAACACATGTGCAAACAACAGGGATTTTTCAGGTCATCATTCTTAGCAAATTCCACACATTCAAAACCATTATGATTTAAGAAAACGCTTCGACTTCAAAAAAATTATGAGTTTTGCTCGGCTCTGTAATTTTCGGGTGATAGCTCCCTCTTTCTCCCTACCCTCGTAACCAAAGGTCGTGACCAATGCTAGACTACTAGGTGCTACTCAGGCTTTCGACCTTCGAAGAGTTTAAGGTACACACATCTATTTCCCGTAGTTTCGATTTACCGAATTCATGTAAATCGGGTGGATCGACGGTCCATGTTTACCCAACATCCAACGGTTAAAAAAAAAATCCGCTACAGTTCTTTTGTCTTCAAAGATTTCGGAACTTCGAAACTTCAGGTTTCGGGGTTTTGGTCCTCGAGGCTCTCATACTCGCTTCCCTCTCCAACCCCCGACTTCCGAAAATTCGATTTCCTTACCCTCCGGGCCCACATCACAACTGTCTCCCACCAAGGTAGTGACACATGGTGTCCTTAAGAAGGTCCACCTCAATCCCTACGATGTCATGGGGCCCCACTACTTTCACTTTTCATTTCGAAGTTTCGGGCATAAGGAGTTCGTGCATCCACACATCTCGAAATTTCATTTGCCGAAATTATAAAATTACGGTCTATCATCTACTTGACCCAATGGTCCTGATTCCCCACGATATGACGATTTAGATCTCATCAGCATTTTGCGTATCAGGATTTTGTGTGTCACGAGGTCGAAGGATTTTCCACCTTCATCCTCCCTATTCCCGAAATGTCGATTTCTTCCTGGACAATTAACGGTCCATATCTCTCTTAGATCGACGGTTGTGATCCAATCGTGAATTTGTGTTTTGTGAATTCTCACAAACTCACCCTTAGACCATTTCAAGTCATGAGTCAGCGAAAGGTTGATCGCTCTCCACGCATCCTTTTTGATGGACGGTCCTAACGAATTTAGGATTTCGCGTATCGTGATTTCCACACTCCTGTGAAACTCCAAAGGGTTTTAAACCTTGTGCATGTTCTCTAGATTTGATGGTCATGAGGGTTCTCCTTTCCTCCCGATTAGATTCTATGGATCCAACATTTCTGGTGTGGATTTCTCTCTCTCCCTGTGGCCATATACCATGCCAGCTATAGTTTTATAATACTGCTACACCTCCTGAGCTTTGTAACACGGTCAAGTAGTCCGTTAACACTCAGAAACATTCTAATGTCTGAAATTAGTCCTCCAGGCACAATTTCTTCTCAAAACCTCAGTCCAAAGACCACTTATCTGGCCCATCCAGGCTCAATGTTGAAACTAGGCTCTGATACCATACCGTAATACCCCCGGCCATCAACCTCACGTGTGGGCCAATGCTAGTATGTGGAAAAACACTTCTGGAACCCATTATGCATTCTAATGAACTTAAAACTCTTAATTACTGTTAAACACAGAATTACTACTAGCATTTCAGAGGTAATGGAAATAACAATAATTCATATGCACAAAAAAATACATGATAACATTGCAAGAATCACAGGTATGCAATTTAATTAATTACAGAATTACAAAACACAATGACACTTATCTTTGAAACTATCATGCATCACCAACTGCGTGTAGACATTCCACGAACCTCCCAGCCTTAGATCACATTGCTCATCACTCTCTGCAGTAGGTCACCCCCGAGATGGGACTAAGCTCCACTGGGTAAGGAATCCTAGGCTAGGTAAGGTTTACAAGAAGAATACATGTAAAAGAAGGAGGATTCTCTCCCAGGAACCACTTATGCCCACTGCCCATAGACTCTCCTTCCCCACATGCATGTCCCACCCCAGGAGTATACACCTTCTCTATCACCTAGACAGTTGTTCGGCTACTAACCTCCCTTTCCTTGGGCTTCAGCAACAGACTGGACCGGAAATCTCCGAGCTTTGTGGTATCTACAGGGTTCCTTCCAGGAGCTCTCTCCTTCCTCCGCACACTCTCTCACCTGGAGAGAGTCGCTCACAGGCTTGGTAAAACCTACATCTTCAACAAAAATCACCTCCCTCACCTAGAGAGAGGTTACACATAGGTCATACAACCGGTTTCCTTAATCTCGTTCCCATCCAAAGAAGAAAAACAACAAGGCTCAGCAACGAACATCCAACAACAGAAAACCACACCCAGCCAAGAACTGCGTGGATTCCATAGTCAACTGGGACAACAAACATGGGTTTCCCAAACAGATGACAGATAGACGCTTCAACCCAACCAAGCTCAACAATTATGGGACATTCGATTTTCCCAACCATCCATACAGAACAGACTCACAGTTCTGGGTTTCGGGGATGCATGATAAGAAATCCACGCGAAGGTCAAACACAGACTCAACGGTTTTGACAGAGGGTGTACCGACTACTCCATAAATCAACACAGGCCTTTTTGGTTTCAGAGTTGCGTGAGGGTATTCTTGCAGAGGTCATACGGGATTCATTATTCAGACAGTCGACAGTAGAATGGAGGATGAACCCCATCATGGCTCAACTCAACAGTTTTAACTACATGCGCTTGGGTTGACACTTGTCACCCATGAATCTCGTTCCTTCCCATTTGGAAGTCACTCGTCCTTCAAAAAAACTTAGGATAAAACATCACATTTACACAGCTTTGGAATAGTAATAATTTAATATTATTCTCAAGGGTTTAAGCCCCCTCAGCTTAGCCCCTCTTCCAACCTCTCATCCCCCTCTCCCTTACCCAGGCTTTGTGGATGCTTAGTCCCCCATCACTCATTCATCATGGTTGGTCTGAACACAGATGTTTTGTATTAATACTGTGCATAGTTACATGTACAAAAAATCAGGCTCATGGCCTTCAACACTTAGGCTCCCTTGCCTAATAACACATAATCCCACTAGCTTATATGAGTTGGCTCACTAGCCTATAAAACATAATCAAAATTCATAATGCAACCTTTATACTTCATAGACATGATTTACAACAGGGCACGGCCTTGGGGACATTACAGTGTTAGAGGCTTCACTGAAATCTGAGAGGATGGATACTAGTTTATTTTCTTCTTGCGTAGTGGGGGTGGTCATTAGTAGTGTGTCATCGACAAATTAGCTGTGGGAGGATTTCAGTTGTAACCCATGAAGAGGGAGGTCTTGGAGGGAACCATTTTGAATTGAAGCTTTGATATAACATCCTAGGCCCTCAGCCATTATGACAAATAGGAAAGGGGAGAGAGGGTCACCTTTCCTTATTCCTCTTGTGGGGTAGAAGGGTTGAGAGGGGACTCCATTGACGAGGATTGAGAAAAGGGTTGAGGAAATGAGGTTCAGTATCCAAGATATCCAATCCTTATTGAAACTGAAATTCGATAGAAGAGCTTTCATGTACTGCTAGCTTAGTTTGTCAAAAGCTTTTGAAAGGTCAAGTTTTAGAAGCATACCTAGAGTGCAGGTGCTTTTAAGTGAATGAATGATTTCATGGATAAGAATGACGCTATCCATGATTTGCCTTCCTTCAATGTATCCTAATTTATCCTTGGAAATGATGAAGGGGAGTATTGGCTTGAGTCTTAGAGCTATGACCTTGGAGATGATTTTGTAGATCACATTGTAGAGTGTTATGCATCTGAAATTCTTTGGGTTTGTTACTCTTTCTTCTTTGGGTATTAGGGTGAGGAAAGTGGCATTTAGTGTTGGAAGAAATTTGCATGAGCTGCATGATTCCTCCACCAATTTCCACACTTATTCCATTAGCATTAGCCAACAAGAGTGGAAGAAGTTTGTGGTGAATCCATCTAGGCCTGGAGACTTGCCTAAGTGTAAATCCTGAATATCCCGATCAACTTCTTCTTGCATTACTAGTGTCATGAAAGCCTCATTATGTTCCTCGGTGATAATAGTTGGGATATTTTGGGTTACCCACTCTATTGCTGAGGTGCTTTCCACCTTTGATTCTGAGAGGAGATCCTTGTAGAGGTCTGACAACTCATGCGATATTTCCTGGTGAGTGAGCAAGGTGTTTCCTTGAGGGTCCTCTAGCTTCATAATGCGATTGATGTGGCATCTGTGGATCATGAATTGGTGGAATAATTTGGTGTTTTTCTTTCCCTCGTTGAGCCATTGAACCCAAGATTTCTGTCTCCACAATATTTCTTCCTTCTTGTATATTTCCTCCAGTTTCCTTATGATTTCATTCTCCTGTTGCTGATGAGTGATAGTGTGTATTGAGTGAATGTTTTTCCTCTGAACATCCTCTAGTTTTTGTTCCATCAGTTTCCTTTCTTGGAAGATGTTCTCGAATACTTGCTTGTTCCATTTACGCACTTGTTGTTCAAAGTATTTGAGCTTTTGTTGGAAGCAATACATTTTTGAGTCCCTCTGTATTTTCACTGTGCTCCACCAGTGATGAGATAGCTCCTGGAAGTCTAGATGGGAGAGCTAACAATTTTCAAATTTGAAGGGTTTTAACTTAGGGGTGGTGTTGGTGTCAACCCATATCTGAACCGATTAGTGGTCCGAGCCTACTTTCGAGAGGATATTGGAATCTATAAGGGGGCCTTCCAAAAGGAGAGTTTCCAAAATGAGAAAACGATCTAGCCTGCAAGATATTTGTTGGTGACTTGATATTTTGTTGGTCCTGTTATCGCACAATTTGTATTTTAGGCTATAGGACAGTGGAAAAAATGGCGTAACAGGAACCTTCCCCACCCAATGTCACCTCGATGGGGAGGTTATTTCTGTTTAGGAAGGTTATCCCAGGGGAGACGTCCCCAGTAACCTGGGGTTTGAAGAGGCAAAGAACAAAGGTCAAGTGTTAAGGTTTCCCTCATCGCAGGTTACCACCAGTATTAGATCATCTGGCTAATAAGCCAATAAAGAAGTGAAATCCCTGTTGAAAATGCCTACCCAGAACAAGACAACACAAAATGTATATTTGCAGGCTATAACTCAAAGGGTTAGTACTTCTTAACTATCTGATTTCATTTAACAAGCAATGCAATAGATAAGATGAAGTCAACGTTCTGCTAAATAGCCTATGCAAGATCACCAATTCATAAATATCTACCAAATGACTAAGCCTATAGTAGATCCAATCAACAACGTGTTTAATAAATGTTAGAAATCATCATTTAATTGCTCATTTATTAGTCAAAAAAGATTGTTGCGTCAAGTATGATGCCAGCCTAGGTTAGTAGCGTTAGGGTTAGTTAGGGTTTCAAAGATTTAAAGTTTTGAAAGATGATTTTTGTACACTTCAAGCTCAACGTTGGAGAAATTACCAGTGCCTTAGGGTAAATGGAGTCAAAGCAAGGGAAAAAGTTCTTGGGAGGATTCAAACTTAGAGACTGGAAGGTAGGGTTCCAAGGTGCTGCAATGGCAGGGCCCTAGAATCAAAACCCTAGGGGAAGGAGGCTCACTCTGGTGTTTCTTAAGGAAGGCCTCGTGCTCCTTCCTCCTTCTCTAAATTCACTTGGCAAAATGGCTAGCTTCAAAGTACATATTTAAGGGAGAAAGTGTTGCAGGGGCAAGGCTTTCAAACCCTAGAAGGTGAAAACCCTAGGTGTAGATTCAACTAGGCCTAGGACGTCTCCTCTCTTCAACCTATAACTTCAATGCTAACTCAGAAAAAGAGAGAAAAGTGTAGCAACGGCTAGGATATATATTCCTTTTTCAATGGCTAAAACTATTTCTCAAACAAGGGGACATATAGCAATGACCTACTTGTGTGCTTGCTACCTAGGGTTTCAAGATTCAACAATATAATAGAAAAATGTAAGAAATTAAGCCTACAACCATTCACTTAAGAAGTTTTGCATGAAAAATTCACTTACATATCATGAAGAAATCATAATCAAACCCTAGTTGTAAACCTTCCTTGAGAGAAACACCATATATGCCAAGAGAAATCCTCCAAGAAGAGTTGCACCTCACTTGAAACACTAAAAATACCAAGCTAGGGCGCAAAATATAGTATCTCACAAGAGAGTGATTTGTTGTTATGTTCAAATGAGGGAAAAACATCCTTAATATATATCAATCCATGACCTTTCAATTACAAAACAGGTCATTAAAACAGCCGACAAGGCCGACTACAAAAATTATGTTGTTTTTATATTAACTACTAGATAAATGACATAAAATGAGCAAAAGGTGGGATGTCAATCCCTTCTGAGGGAGACGTTGGCCCTTTTTGGGCATGTCCAACATCCAGAAGTCAGACGTTAGCCCTTCTAGGGATCCTCCAAGATGCCACGCGTGCCAATAACCTCATCACACTGCCACACGCTCAAGATAACGTCCAGCTCTCCTAGGTGACGTCCTGTCCATCAAGGGGAAAAAGTTCCATTTGAAGTGGGTGATTCTCCCTAGGCCGGGCTCTGCCAAAGTGTCCTGGGTGGAACATCCTTCTTTCTTCATGTGAAAAGGCTCATCATAATGTTGTCCCATCTCTTCCATCCCAGCAACCATCTGATGGGCTCTTCAGCCCCATGGAGGTCCGAGCTAATCATCTCCCCATGTGTACCGGTCCACTGGTACATGTCCATCAGGCATGATCCTTCACATCAAAAACTTTGCCCTCCATGGGCTCATCAGTCCTCAGGATCATATCAATGTGAATCATATTTCATCATTAAATTCATCAAATATATGCACAAGACCTCTAGCATATCCTCTAATAGCTCAAAGATATTACACTGATCTACTATATAAAGTTGAAGAAATAGACAGAATAATCTATTGGGCCAGTATCCATAAGAAGAAGAAAGTTTCCGAAGAAGATTATTCAAGCCATGTACATGAAGTGATATGGTCTAAGGAAGTCCAGTCATAATGAAGACCAGGGGTAGGTATTGTCCGTGGGTGCCTTTGTAGGAGGTGAGCTGTACCTGTCATGGATGCATTTTTTTCCAAGCCCCTTTATTGCCTTTATTCTTTTCTTACTTATTACTGTTTCTTTCTTTTTAATTCAAGGTCTGACCAGAGGACACTGCCTTGGCATGGTGACCAGAGTTGACAGCGTTACCCACTAGTATTTTAGCAGAAATGATAAGGCTAGCTTGTGATGAGACCCCTTTTCCCTTGGCCATGCAACCAAAGGTCATTTCCCTAGCGTGGTAACCAGATAATGGCAATGTCATACCGCTATATACCTATGAAGATAATGGGCCATCTCGTGATGAGACCTACCATCCTCTTGGTTAGGCCTTGTTTTATTATTTTTCTTTGGGTCCCTTTTGTTTCTTATCGAGAGGCCTTTTATTGCCTTCTCAGGGATCCATGGGCGAGGCATATCTAGGTTTTATTCCCTATGGATTTTATCTTTTACCAGCTACTTTTACCCCCTGGGCCTTTAGCCCCTTCTTCCCACAGGACAAAGTGTAACCCCTCAAAGATCATCCTAATGCCTGGACTAGGGGAATGGGATGGATGTATGGGAGACATGATGTAAAATGATTGTATGGAAGGAGCGGACGATGGCTCTTCAAATACCCCCTGGTGGCTAACCAAAACCCATGGATACAAGCTTGATAGGTCACCCTGTTAATCCCCCCAATAATGGTCAAGTGGGTTAGTTTAAGATCCAAGCAGTTGTTAGAAATGTAAGTAACCTGATGCATATATAAGAAAGTTATAATGATCAAACATGACACATACCATGATACCTGGACCAATTACCTCATAGAGCAAGAATCTTCTCTGATGCAAGTCCAAGCCAATGGTGATGGATGTTGTTGCTGCTGAAAGGACAAATTTGGTGAAGAAGAAGAAGGATGGGCCCTCCAGGGCCATGCTTAGGTCAATCCTGCTCTCGGTACTCCATGTCTAGGTTCTGTGGGCCTCGAGACATGATCTCCTAGTTATCCCTAGAAATCGGGGATAACATCTGGCTCAAACTTGGGGACATGTGCTCACTGTAGAGCGCATGAGAACCTCAACATCTCTGGCATAAACCTGCAGACCCGCTCACACTCAAAAAGATACATCAGCAACAAAGGTGGGGTGGTATTGCCACCCCACAAAACATAACATGTATACATATGAAATAAAACAATCAAATGCATATGAGGAAATAAACATGAAATGTAGATGGTATAATACACGGAGAATGCCTACCTATTCATACTTACCTATACAATCATGTCCCACCACCTTGGTGGGGTTTGAGGAGGTGTCCGCTGATGGGTAATGGGCACTTTCTTCCTTCCAAGGTGGACAAGTAGTACGAGTTATCCATTGATTCCATCCCGAACTTAAAAGGTCTAAGCCATGATTGTGTACTTCCTTTTACATTAGTTGGATCTCCTTTCTGAGTATCCCACATCCATACCAACTCCCCTTCTTTTTATTTTCAGATCTTGTGTTTGGTTGTTCCTTGAACAACCCTGGTGTACTGTACTGAGGGAGGTGGGTGGGCTTCTGGTGTAAAGACTTCCTGTTGGGACGGATGGATTTGCACGTCTTCTTAATCCTTTTGTCTTTTTAGTATCTTCACCGTCCCTACTTCTTTGCTCTGAAACTGATCTAGGAGTTGTTGATATTCCTCTTTCTTGGGCCACTCAATCTGGTCAAAGTCTTCTTCTATAGAAAATGGCATATATTCTGGATAATATTCTTGAAGAGTTTGTATCACATCTTTCTGCACTTCATTTACAGAAGGAACAGCATCTTATACATGGTTTTCAGTTATCGGCACATTGAGTAAGCGTCCAGTTGTCCCATCTTTCAAAGGCAACCACAAAAAGGTGATATCCATCTCAAGGGACCCGCCTATCATTGCACCAAACTTCCTAGACAAAAGCATTCCCCACACATATGGGACATCAACGACTATAATATCTATGTGAATGGTCTTCTCAGGGAATTATTTTAACTACACTTCGACATTTTCAACTACACCATATGTGGGTATTGCTTTGGATTCAAATCCGCACAGATTTTTGTAAGGCCTTGTTACCTTCAGGCCCATTTGCTGCATGACTTTAAGAGACATCATGTTTGCACCAGCACCTGTATCTAGCATGCAATTGTTAAGGTATTTATTTTTCATCATAAGATTCAGGAAGAAAGGTGGATTTTCACCATACTGGATCTTGAAATGGTCAGCTTGCATCATAATCGGGGGGTCCATAGGCTCAGTCGTTCCCGAAAAGAAGGTATTGAAGTGTTCTTTAATGGAAGGGATCTTAATTTCTTCTTTTAAGTGAACATTCACATGCATCTTCGACAAAGCTCCTTTGAAATCAAAATCAAGGGCAATCTTCTCAGCTTTGGACGTCTTGGGAGGAAGAACCTCAGGAGATTTTGGCTGATCAGTTGCAGATTGCTTCGGGTTGTTTCTCTGGTATACTTGGACTTCTTGCTTTTTAACCTTTTCTTGTGACCCTTGGTACAAGTTGTTAATTATTGCTAATCTTGCTGCTCTGGATGCTTCCTTTAGGGCTTGTTTATGTTCTATATTAGTTATATTTATTTGAGGAAAGCTCGAAAAGCAGTCAAGATTATTGACTTGTTGTTGGCTGGCGTTATAAGGACACTCATTATCCCAATGTGCTTCGCTGCATTCCAGACACCAAGGATTCTCATCGACTACATTTGTAGGGGCCAGAGTATTAGGGACTTCATTTTCATTTTTCGGTTTGTAAGTTTGGTTCCCTTTCTGGAATGGCCCTTTGAATGGAGGTCTAGGTGCCTGGGTCTGGGACTTTTCAAGTCTAACGATATTGTTCATCATTTATTCTTGATTCTTCATGATGCTATTGACTGAAGCTTGTAGCTTACTGATACTGGTGCAAAGATCCGAAGTAGGCTCAACATTGTGTACCACTTTCTGCTTGGTCTCTATTTTCCCCCTAGGGTTGGCAAAGGGCTCAATCTTGGATGAAAGGAGATTTCCTTCAATCTTGGTTGCAAGATCTTGGGCTTCTTGAATGGACTGAGGGTATTTGTCTCTGAGAAGATACCCTAATTGGCCACTGAAAGATCTAGTATAAATGTGAACAAGATAATCATTTTTCGGATGGTGGCTTGGGGGAATTCGTTGGAGTAATTCTTCGAACCTGGTATGAAATTCTCGAATGGATTCATTCTCATGCCTGGAAAGGCTATTTAGTCGGGTGAGAAGCATGTTCGGATCTTCTTTGATACTCCACCTTTTGAGGAATATTTTCTCAAGTCTATCCATGGTTTTGATGCTTCCATCAGGTAGGCCAAGATATCAACGTCTTGCAACATCATAAAGGGTAGCAGAGAATAACTTCATAACCAAGTCCTCAGCATCATCACTAATGGGGTGAAGCTGAAAAAATGCCCAGAAGTTACTCATATGCTCTTCGACACTAGTAGCATCAGTTTCGGTAAACTTAGGCAACCACTTCTCATATTTGAGTGGCATTTGCCTAGGGTAGCCAGGTATGGCTGACATGTCTAATGGTTTGAATAAAGTAAATGACCATTGTCTCTGATTGTTGACTGGGTTTGTAGTATCGGTCTGAGAAGTAGACATGTTTAAAGGAAGTCTCTTTCTAAAAAGTGACTTGACAACAAGTGAATGAGCAGGAGGCTTCCTTCTGAAATCTAGAGGAGGGTTATTGAACCTCCTTTTGGTTTGTGGAGTCACCAAATAGTTTTCCTGAAACTATCAAAGAATAGGGGAATAAAGTCTTAGCGGAGTCGCCAGGTAAGCTTGTAAGAGAAAGGTCTTTGAGGCAAGGCTTACCAAAGGATTTGTTGTTGAGGAAGATTGACTCAGTGTTCCCTGGCAACGACGCCAAAATGTTATCGCACAGTTTGTATTTTAGGCTATAGGACAGTGGACAAACTGGCGTAGCAGGAACCTTCCCCACCCAATGTCACCTCGATGGGGAGGTTCTTTCTGTTTAGGGAGGATAGACCAGGGGAGACGTCCCCAATAACCTGGGGTTTGAAGAGGCAAAGAACAAAGGTCAAGTGTTAAGGTTTCCCTCCTCGCAGGTTACCACTAGTATCAGATAATCTGGCTAATCAACCAATAAAGAAGTGAAATCTCTGTTGAAAACGCCTGCCCGGAACAAGACAACACAAAATTTATATTTGCTGGCTATAACTCAAAGGGTTAGTACTTCTTAACTATCTGATTTCATTTAACAAGCAATGCAATAGATAAGATGAAGTCAACGTTCTGCTAAATAGCCTATGCAAGATCACCAATTCATCAATATCTACCAAATGACTAAGCCTATAGTAGATCGAATCAACAACTTGTTTAATAAATGCTAGACATCATCATTTAATTGCTCATTTATTAGTCAAAAAATATTGTTGCGTCAAGTATGACGTCAGCCTAGGTTAGTAGCGTTAGGGTTAGTTAGGGTTTCAAAGATTTAAAGTTTTGAAAGATGATTTTTGTACACTTCAAGCTCAACGTTGGAGAAATTACCAGTGCCTTAGGGTAAATGGAGTCAAAGCAAGGGAAAAAGGTCTTGGGAGGATTCAAACTTAGAGACTGGAAGGTAGGGTTCCAAGGTGTTGCAATGGCAGGGCCCTAGAATCAAAACCCTAGGGGAAGGAGGCTCACTCTGGTGTTGCTTAAGCAAGGCCTCGTGCTCCTTCCTCCTTCTCTAAATGCACTTGGAAAAATGTCTAGCTTCAAAGTACAGATTTAAGGGAGAAAGTGTTGCAGTGGCAAGGCTTTCAAACCCTAGAAGGTGAAAACCCTAGGTGTAGATTCAACTAGGCCTAGAACGTCTCCTCTCTTCAACCTATAACTTCAATGATAACTCAGAAAAAGAGAGAAAAGTGTAGCAACGACTAGGCTATATCTTCCTTTTTCAATGGCTAAAACTATTTCTCAAACAAGGGGACATATACCAATGACCTACTTGTGTGCTTGCTACCTAGGGTTTCAAGATTCAGCAATATAATAGAAAAATGTAAGAAATTAAGCCTACAACCATTCACTTAAGAAGTTTTGCATGAAAAATTCACTTACATATCATGAAGAAATCATAATCAAACCCTAGTTGTAAACCTTCCTTGAGAGAAACACCATATATGCCAAGAGAAATATTCCAAGAAGAGTTGCGCCTCACTTGAAACACAAAAAATACCAAGCTAGGGTGCAAAAGATAGTATCTCACAAGAGAGTGAGTTGTTGTTATGTTCAAATGAGGGAAAAACATCCTCAATATATATCAATCCATGACCTTTCAATTACAAAACAAGTCATTAAAACAACCGACAAGGCTGACTACAAAAATTATGTTGTTTTTACATTAACTGCTAGATAAATGACATAAAATGAGCAAAAGGTGGGATGTCAAGCCCTTATGAGGGAAACGTTGGTCCTTTTTGGGCATGTCCAGCATCCAGAAGTCAGACATTAGCCCTTCTAGGGATCCTCCAAGCTGCCACACATGTCAATAACCTCATCACACTGCCACACGCTCAAGATAACGTCCCGCTCTCCTAGGTGACGTACTGTCCATCAAGGGGCAAACGTTCCATTTGAAGTGGGTGATTCCCCCTAGGTCGGGCTCTGCCAAAGTGTCCTGGGTGGAACGTCCTTCTTTCTTCATGTGCAAAGGCTCATCATAACGTTGTCCCGTCTCTGCCATCCCAGCAACCATCTAATGGGCTCTTCAACCCCATGGAGGTCTAAGCTAATAATCTCCCCATGTGTACTAGTCCACTGGTACCTGTCCATTGGGAATGATCCTGCACATCAGAAACTTCTCCCTCCATGGGCTCATCAATCCTCGCGATCATAGAAATGTCAATCATATTTCATCATTAAATTCATCAAATACATTAACAAGACCCCTAGCATATCCTCTAATAGCTCAAAGATATTACACTAATCTACTATATAAAGTTGAAGAAATAAACAGAATAATCTATTGGGCTAGTATCCATAAGAAGAAGAAAGTTTCTGAAGAAGATTATTCAAGCCATGTACATGAAGTGATATGGTTTAAGGAAGTCCAGTCATAATGAAGACCAGGGGTAGGTATTGTCCGTGGGTGCCTTTGTAGGAGGCGAGTTGTACCTGTCATGGATGTAGTTGTTTCCAGGCCCCTTTATTGCCTTTATTCTTTTCTTACTTATTACTTTTTCTTTCTTTTTACTTCAAGGTCTAACCAGAGGACACTGCCTTGGCATGGTGACCAGAGCTGACAGTGTTACCCACTAGTATTTTCGCAGAAATGATAAGGCTGGCTTGTGATGAGACCCCCTTTCCCTTGGTCATGCAACCAAAGGTCATTGCCCTGGCGTGGTAACCAGATAATGACAATGTCATACCGCTAGATACCTATGAACATAATGGGTCGACTCGTGATGAGACCTCCCATCCTCTTGGTTAGGCCTTGTTTTATTATTTTTCTTTGGGTCCCTTTTGTTTCTTATCGAGAGGCCTTTTATTTCCTTCCCAGGGATCCCTGGGTGAGGCATCTTTAGGTTTCATTCCCTATGGATTTTATCTTTTACCAGTTTCTTTTACCCCCTGGGCCTTTATCCCCTTCTTCCCACAGGACAAAGTGTAACCCCTCAAAGGTCATCCTAATTCCTGGACAAGGGGAATGGGATGGATGTATGGGAGACAAGATGTAAAATGATTGTATGGTGGGAGAGGACAATGGCTCTTCAAATCCCCCTTGGTGGCTAACCAAAACCCATGGATACAAGCTTGCTAGGTCACCCCGTTAATCCCCCCAATAATGGTCAAGTGGGTTAGTGTAAGATCCAAGCAGTTGTCAGAAATGTAAGTAACCTAATGCATATATAAGAAAGTTATAATGATCAAACATGACACATACCATGATACCTGGACCAATTACCTCATGGAGAAAGAGTCTTCTCTGATGCAAGTCCAAGCCGATGGTGATGGATGCTGCTGCTGCTGACAGGACAAATTTGGCGAAGAAGAAGAAGGATGGGCCCTCCAGGGCCATGCTTAGGTCAATCCTGCTCTCGGTACTCCATGTCTAGGACCTCTGGGACTCGAGACATGATCTCCTAGTTATCCCTAGAAATCGAGGATAACAGGTCCTAGCGTAGGTACCATTTCCATTATCTATGTCTACGAGTCGAAGATTCTGTATGAGTTCCTGGAATTTTACGCTATCCTTCTCCAGGCACTTTTTCGCTCCTTTTTCTCCTCCAGCATGAGAATCATGTTGAAGTTTCCCCCGATGATCCATCACTTGTTCTTAGCTAGAGAGACTAGGTAAGCCAGGATTTGGAGAAAGAGGCCTTTACCTTGGTTGTTCTACATACCATAGGCGTTTGTGATCATTCCCTCCTTGTCTGAACCTATGGCTCTGTAGTGCACTGTGATGGTACTTGGAGTGGAGAAGCCTTAATCCAGGATGACTGTAACATGATTCCAAAGTATTGCCAGGCCTCCTGAAGCCCCTTTCGAGTCTATTTGATAGGATTCGTAGTTGTGCCAACATCTCTTGAGGATGTCTTCTGCAGTTTGCCCTGCACATTTTTTCTCTTGTATCAGGAGTATATCAGGGTCTTCCATTTTGATGCAATTTCGGAGAATCCCTTTTTTGGATCTTCCATTTAGGCCTCTGATGTTCCAGGTGAGAATATTCATAGTTAAAAATCTGGTGGGTGGGAGAAAGAGATCTCTGAGAGCCTCTGAATATGTCCCGAGTTGATCATATAGTTTCCTGCCTCCTTTATTAGCTGATGAGCCGATTTTCTGCCCCATCGCTTGTTTTGTTTTGGGTGTTTTCTTGGATCTTGGTTTGGGTCTGTGTTGATCCCCAACCTGGATGTAGCCCCTGCTGATGAGTCCATAAATACTTTGTGAAATTTCTTGAGTTGGTCCTCTGGTAAGGTTTGGAGATCCTTCTTGTTGAGTGCTTCTTCTAATCTGTCTAGGTCGATTTCTGCTAGGTCATGCTCATCCATTTCCATGATTGTGTCTTCCTCTCTTACTGTTTCTTTTCCTGAGACTGGGTGAGTTTGTGGATTTTCTTGATTCACTGGGGTTGATACTCTTGTGACGACTGATCTTCCTTGTGCTTTCTAGGATCTTTCCCCATAGACTTGTGGGGTTTTTCCACCTCTTCTACCTCTGGAACGCGATTGAGGGCTTCAAATGAATTATTACTTGGGTTCTTTCTTCCGTTGATGGTTTTTTGCTTCTTCTGCACTTGTCTCCTTCGATTTTGAACCTGGGCAAATACTTCCTTTGGTTTCTCTTCAACTATATTCTTGGGCGGGGGGCATTGAGAGGGTAGTCTCTGAAGAGGTGTCCATGTTCATGGCATTTTCAACACTTGAAAGGGATGTGTTCATAGTCTATGGTTTGTTCCCATTCCTCGTCTTGGCATTCTAGGGTAATTGTGTCTGGTAGAGCCATAGAGATGTTCATATAGACATATATCCTTGCATAAGAGGTGTATTTTCTCTGTTTGGTAGCTTCAGAAGATTTGACATATTTACCCAGGGTGTTGCCTATGCCAAGTAAAATTTTCTCTAACCAGAACTCTTGAAGTAGGGAATAGAGACAAATCAATATTGTTACGGGAAAATCCCCCTATGGACAGGTGAACTTCCTCTTGAATCTAGACCCCTATAACCAACACAGAAAGGTGCTAACTTTGGTCACTGACATAAATTAAACCTAGATAAACTAATGTATAGAGAAGAGGAAGAAGATGTTCCTTTTTACGATGTTTGTCCTAGCCTAGTTCCAAGCTGATCTCTAATCCACAAGGTCTTCAACAAGTCTTGTAATCCAATCAAAGAAAAAGCATACTTCTTATTCTACTACAATTATTTTGAAAATAGATCTATCCATTAATGACAAGTTTATGTAGGCATACACAATATTGAAGGAAACATGCCAAGAACATGTATTAATGAGAACTCAATAGAGATACTTATAGACCTTTGATGCAGATGCAACAACCTCACCAAGATCTCCTTGTCCAACCCCTTTCTCAAATGAACCACAGAAAAAATGACTATGGCTCACTGATTATCTCCCTTATGAGATCATAATTTTGATGCCTTCAATGTCCTCTAGCACCACTTCTCATGAGATCATAAGTTTGGTATATCTAAAACTCCATGTGCCTTTCACCATGAGAAGGCCTCCTTATATAAGCTTGGATAGGCCGAACCACTTTAGATATTTTTGGGATAGGTTGAGGATATTTCTCCATCAGTTGTGGATCCTCCCTAAGATCCAGCCTTGACATCATATTCAAATCAAACTAACTCCCGAGATGAGGGGGATTTTTCCCCGATTTTCCTCAACAACCCAAGGTTTCCTTGAACATCCTGGCACTCCCCCAGAATGGGGCACAAAGTGTTGCAACGCTCCCCCAAAGGAGGGCAAGGAGCGCTGGCATTCCCTGACAGTGGGTAGGGGAGCGCTGCCCAAAATTTCCTCAAAAAAGCCCAGTGCTCCCCCAGAATGGTGCACAGAGTGTTGGAGGGATCCCTCAAAGGAGGGTAAGGAGCATTGGCACTCCCTGACAGTGGGTAGGGGAGCGCTTCCCTTCAAAATTCATTTTTAAGTGGATTTCTCAAAGAAAATGTTTTTGTACTCTTCATCAGATGATTTCTCCTTCTTTAACCAACCTCTGAGGGTATTTTCAAGTGTTCTTTGTGATGTTTTTCGAGACATGACATAGGAAAGATGATTGTATGATGTTTGTGACATTTGTGACACTTGCGACACTTGTAATGACAACAATAGGTCATCATTGAAGTGAGTAATTTTGATGTGTAACAGATTGCCCCCCAAAGTGCGAAGTTAGAAGACATAAACTAATGACTAAATTACTTTGTAGAGTTTTTTGAGCAAGGGTATGGACTTAGAGAACCTGGAAGAAGCTGCACACAACCATCAAACAAATATTATGTTATGTTTCAAACCCAAGGTAGGCATACCTATGCTTGGGTGATAAAGACTTGCAAGGTATGGCTTCCATAAGATACACTACGGATCCATAATTGTATTAACAAAAATGTATAGCCACCAAAGATACAATGTGGATATTTACTCCCATGACATGAACTGATCGTAAACACAAAAAATACAAAGTGGATCCATGAGACGACAAGACATAGCCACAGACCAATACAAACTGGATCTATGTGACAGTATATGTGTCAATATTCAAGAGAAACTTCGTCGCAACCTGGGTAAAGGACATATAAGAGTGATCACTCAACCCAGGGTATCCTTACCGATCTCGATGCAGTATGAGTCTAACCATGTGAATAGATGTCTTGATGTTGAACATGGTAGAAACCGCTTGATTATCAGTCAATGAGGTAAACCATTAACAAGCGCGAGGGAAATCATCATTGATGTCAATGATTCCCAAGGTACCCTAGTAGATTCCAGCAAATGTGAATAGATGAGATGAATTCAAACATCTGTGGAATCATACAATCAGAGGTCAATGATGTAAACCCACTGTTGGAAGTGAGGAGGCTTGCCATTGAGGAATGCAGGTCCCAAGGTACTAACTGGTTTCTAAGTCTAGTTCCTGGATAATGTGTTGAAGTCGATAGGAATAGACTCCTCGAAGGAGGCCTTGATGTATCCCCCATCAATGACATGAAACTGACATAGATATGTTAATTGGTGGATCAAATGAAACATGGACTGACATGGGTATTGAAACAAGGAATTTGTGATGGTTGACTTTCGAGGCAGATACTTCCCTTGAACAATGAGGCACAACAACAAAAACATGACATGGACCAAAACATGATGATGTAATGGATACTATGACTTTCATCGGGTGACCCAAAGGAGTAAATAAACTCAGAGGATTGGTTCAGTGAAGAGGTTAAACGGATGTGAAACACATCTCCTTGCTCTCCATACAAGCCTCAATGGTTCAGTCATCCGCGACACTCATGGACTTGAGAACATATCCCTCTCGAGTTCTCGTTGAATGCTAACGATACTGGCTGGGACACGTTGTGGACCCTTAGGGGTACAAATTCCTTGGCCTCATCTCAGTACAGATGGTGAATCAAGGCCTCTAAAATTCCCTGGAAGGACCTTGTCAGACCATCAACATCCCTTACAACAATCGAATCTAGCCCAAGGACTTGTTCTTCCCCTTAGGGGTTAGGCTCTGAGGATGTGGGCACTTTTGGAGGCGTCACATATCCTTCCATGACACCACGTTGCGAAACTCTCTAGAATCCTCTAATCGAGCTCACAACATGGAGACATTAAATTTTTAATTAACACTAGGTTATTACTCAAGGGTTTACTGCAGTGGAAATCATGGCGATCCATAGTCGCAGGGTTGAATTTTCTCTAATATCATATATAACGACCCTCGTGATTAGGACAACATGCGACACATAACAAGAGATTTTTTTTTTTTTAAATGAGTAGGAAGGTAACAACGACAACTTTCGATCAATGCAACTCAATGACGAAAATAATGCTCACAATTCAGACAATAGACAAATTAACGACCCAACACACTAGCACGTTATGCCCATGGGTGTAACATACGAAAATCAAATAGGGAAATAAAAAATACTACCTGCCCATCCTACCCTCCACGATTAGGACCTCTAGGACACATAAGCAATGCTCAAACCCAGGTTCCCATCAATTTTGACCATTTAAGGTCTCAAGGCTGGTGTCTGTTCTGAGGAACAACGAGGTGTCTACATCCCTCCTGACACAAGAAAGACCACGTCTACTAAGCTAAAAGGAGAAATGAATCAACCAAACACAACATCCCCAACTGACATGCATAACACAAACCTTCAATGTGAGTGAGAATTAGAAATCATTGATCAACATTGCATGGCGCACAAATAAATAAACAACAACCGATCATTAGTGGCCCTTCGTCACGGACAACCAGAATAAATCTATATTTATGAAATACTTTAATCAACCTTAAATTTATGAGTGAGCAAGAGAGATGACATACAAATCTATCCAACAAAAACAAATTTGAGGTGCAATCCTATTTAATTTCCAGGCGCGCTAATTGATCAATCGTCAATTAAAATAAAATTTGAGGCGTTTTGAAGTGATATACATTATGGGGAACCTCATGAAATCTCGCATCCATCAAGTCAATGTAAATGTTAACTACAATATTCATCTTGTAAATTTAAATATGAATTGACTAATAAAACTACATCTTGTTATGCCTCCTTCTAACTTCTGCAAACATAGAATTTATTCTCCATTAACCCATTTACATCATACACCATTAACTTCCGACGACACAAAATTCCTTGCATTGATGAGTTATTACATTCTTGTACCTGAGTTTTATAATTAAGAGTTCGTGTGAAACACATATATACATCAAGGAAATATAAGGATTGTACAATCTTCAAACACAAGTTAATTAAACCTAAATATTGATCACATTTTAATAAAATGCTAAATAGTTTGTCATGCCATAGCTAGAGTTAAAAGGAAGAGATCTTCTAAGTTTTGACTTGCCAAGATGGTAAAACATTGTTTTAGTTTACAACGTAATGCTCGGACATAGTGTAATAAGCTCACGATCTGTGTTCTTAAATGCGGTTTCAACCTCCCTAGAATTATAAGGTTCGCTTAAGCTCAAATGTCATGTATGAAATACTTGCAACAATTGTAATTATATCCAACCAACAGTTATAAATAATAGACCTAGAACTAGTAAGGCTGATGCTAACCATTAAACAACCCAACTGTTACTCTAAAAAAATTATAAGACTTTTATCACAAATAAATGGGCACAACAGTGGTGTTAATAATAGTTTTCATCGCTACATCCATCATTACAGCATTAAATCTGTTACATAAAATTTGTCAGGGAAACTAATTACTCAACTGCAGAATGCAAACAGAACCCACCATTGGAAAAATAATCTCACAAGAAGATATTTACCAAGGTCAAGGATGCTATCAATGACTATAAATATACGCATTATTCAATTCATTCCTACCCTTTCTCTGTCAAGCAAATTTCCGCCAGCTCTAACCATTAATTACTTAAATCCCTTGTGATATTCAGAATCCCTGCATAAATAGACCAAATCTCAGGGTAACAAAAACTCTCAATCAATAAATATTTTCATTTCCGTGTGATGGTTAAAATCTCAGGGTGGTATAAATTTCTGTGTAGTTAGAAAAACACGTTGCAATAATCAAGGATATAAAATCTGGGTGCCCTGTTCGCAAAGGAATTTCACAAATCAATAGAACCGCCACTACCAATTAAAAATTCCTAGGTATGTAATTAAATTTAAAAATGCCATGACTACGCCAATCAACAGTTCAGTGATCCCACTGACCAAACTGTCAACTTACTATAACAAACATAAAATATAAAAGGTTGAGGAGAAATCGTTATACAATAAATCGTTTTATAGAAATTATGCATATCATTATACAACAAATCGTTATACAGAAATTATGCATATCGTTATACAACAAATCGTTGTACATAAAATATATTTATACAAAAAATATCATTATACATCATATCATTACAACATATCGCTATACAACAGATCACTATATAGAAAATATGCATATCGTTGTACAACATTTCGTTATACAAAAAATATGCAAGTATTGAGAAGCAATTGTTGAGATTACTATGAGGGTTCCTACAAGATCACAGTGGTATTGTCTGATATTCTTAGAAGTCCTCGGCAAGGACTACTTCTAATTGTAAAGCAGTAAAGAGGAGACAGTGCTTCTCCAGTGTACCAAAAATCTCCGAAGTGATGACTCTAATCCCAATATCAATACAATATTCAAATTTTGCGACGTGACAAGAGATGGTACTAATTATCGACTAGGCTAGCATTGCAAGACATGGAATGTTTATTCATTAAGAGTTCTAGGACAAAGATATAAAGGATCCAAGATGCAAGGTTAAAAAAAGCAAGGCGCAGAGAAAAAGAATGGTTCACTGGGTAAAGATAGGGAATAAACGCCCAGGAGAGAATTCCTTACTAGGCAGAGAAATGATTCTACAATTATTATCCATGCACAGGAAAGTAGGGCATTTGAATCTAAATCTTTAACACCTGAGTGAAAGACAGACAATTCGACTCTTGGCCAGCTACTCAAAAACAGACTAATAACTTAAAGGATAATAGAACAAAAAGACAAAACATGAATATACTTCTAGACCTTCTCCGTGGAGGACAAAATAATAAGAATAAAAACGCAATCAAGGAATAAATAAAATGAAGGCAGGAGATAAAAAACACAGACAAGGTTTTGAGTCTGGGGCTCATTCTGGCCATGTGCAATTAGGCAGTAACTCATAAATACAAGATATTGTGGATAGCAAGGTTCCTTACAAGATGAATCAAGCGACAAGGGGATTACAATTACCGTAGAATTACATATGCGAGGAAATCTCATGGAAATGAAATCATCATCCGAATACAATAAAATAAACAAGTGCAATTTAAATTGTATTGCAAGAACAACTTTAACAGGCGTACCTTTACCTACGACGATGAGGCGAGGATTTCCTCTCGCGCGTTCACTCCGTCCAGATTCCTCCTGCTGACCAATGAGACCTCACCGGTACCTCCCAGTCAATGCTAGAGGTATTCTTCTTCCCTCTGAGCCCCCTTATCCGCAAAGGGGCCATGCACACGATACTAGAGAATGCTAGAACCTAGCTTGCCTCGGAAGGTCAAGCTACCAATCGTTACCCGAGCTGGGTATCCCAACTCCTACAAGAGAAATTTCAGTCAAGTTGAAATTTCAGTAGCATAACATTACAAAAGCTAGATTTGATCCACACTCCTCATCTTCCATCCTTTCTATAAAGTTTTCATATTCATTAGTTTCCCAAAATCCTCATTATATTCCTTTTTCATTTAATTAATTTCGAAAAACCTCCCCCGTACACATGTCGCCTGATCCCCTAGTTGCACCAAAATTACAATTTTATTAATTAATTAAATTTGTCTATTTCCCTCACCCCCCTAAAATTGTTCCTAAAAATGCTCCTCGGTGTCCCATTATTCCCTTACAATTGTTAAATGACTTATGCCTTACTTAACTCCTAGTTGAATTCATAAATAGAAAGTTCCAAAGGCTAGATTCCTTACAAAGTTAGACATTCTCGTTTTTCTTTAAGTTTCCCCTTTTCCTTAGGTTTTCCCATTTTCTTTAAGTTTCCCTTTTTCTTAAAGTTTCCCCCTTTTATAACTAAGTTCAGAATTAGCAGGTTTAGACAAAAACAACCAATACCCCTTTTATTAATTAAACCTTTATTAAAATTTCCACTTTAATTATTAATGCTTGAGTTTTCTTTACCCCCTTCCTGTTATATGTTTAATCATTTTTTTTTTTTTTTGATCTAAGGTTCTACTCAGACCTAGGTTTTCAATCCACTGGGCTTGGCGACATTTCGTAAGTATTAAACTTTACTTATCACATCATTCATTTTAAGGCCAACCAGGTCCTAAGGAGGCATAGTTTTCTAGGCATTAGGTTTATTAACTTATCATAGTTAAAATTGTGACATGCCCTTCAGGATGCACTATGTGCTCCAAGGGTGCCACTCGCCTCTTTCTGTTTTCCTTTCATGACGTTCCCTTCAAGACGCACTATGTGCTCCAAGGGTGTCACTCGCCTCTTGACTGAATTTGGCAGACGTCAAACTCCTGGAGTCAGTACACCGTCAAGTGATATTTTTGGAGACTAAGGACCTCTAAGGAATAAGGAACCTGCCTTATTGTGTTCCCCTTAGAATCATCGTGAGCGATTGTCACATTCTTCCCTCATGACGTATGGGTCTTCTCGAAATAGGTAATCATCAACCTACAGTTCGAGCCATGAAGAGAGTGCTAGTAGGCTATGGCAGGGCTACTACAACACCTCTCCCTTAATGTCTCTGGTTTTCATGCGTGACCCCTTTACTCCAAATGTGAGTCTGGTCAACAAGTTATCGTTAGCCTGCATCCATCAACGAATCATGAAAACAAAAAAAATCAACATCATAATATCTAATCATATGTACATATGTCACATCAACCACATTTAAACCCTAATAGTCCAATCCCTAACTCAATCAGAAGTCCAAGGGGTTTCATCGATGCCTCAACATCCTCAACACCCAAAGTCCTGCACAACTCAGGAGAACCGAGTCAATAACACCTGTCTATGTAAATACAACAAAAATAACATATGATCAAATCCACAATATCTCATAATTATAATCAAATCAATCAATCGTATGAAGAACCGTATCACTTGCATGCAAGTTTCCTCAAAGAATAAGTCCACTCAGTGTGCACAAGAGCGTGATGTTACACATCCTAATTTTCTCATTTCAAATTTCTTCTTAAGGTTGGTTCTCACATGGTTTAAAAGTTTTGGGTCACTACCAATGAGGATAGGGTCATCAACATAAATAACAAGGATTATTAGATGGATTTCTAGTTTTTTGGTATAGACACTAAGATCATAATGTCATCTAGAAAATCTTTTGTAAAGAATAAATTTTTCCATTTTTTCATACCAAGATCGGGGAGCTTGCTTAAGACCATAAAGAGATTTCTTAAAGAGAAAAACAAGGCTACAATCATTCTGGAAGTATCCAAGAGGTTGTTCCATGTAGATTTATTCTTGCATATCCTCATGTAACAAGGTTGACTCGACATCCATATGATGGACCTCCCATTTATGTGAGGTTGCAAAGGCTAGAACAAGGTGGATGGAATTATTTTTTGAAACAAGGGAAAATGTTTCATTATATTCAATTCCTTCAACTTGGGAGAATCCTTTGGCAAATAAATGAACCTTATGTCTTTAAACACTTCCATCTTATACATACTTATTTCTGTAGACCCATTTACATTTGACAATTTTTCTTCCTTTTGGAAGAGGTACAAGATCCCAAATACCATTCACCATTAAAGAGCGATACTCTTGATTCATTGATGTATCCCAATATAGATGACCTAAAGCTTTTGAAAATGTATCTGGATCATGAATATCTGAAACCTAAACCAAAAGAGAATATGATCACTAGCACTGTTAATGTGTCCACTATTGATCTGAAGGATCACTGACAAGATCAATAGTTTTTTCTCATGTTGAATAGACCCATATAGGAAGTGGTGGTGTTGGTACAGGTTCAGTTTCAATGGACTCATATAGAGGAAGGTGATTAGGTGGAGGTGTATTTTCATCCTCATTGTCATCATTTGAAGAATAAGAAACTAGAATAGGAACAAAAGTAGGAACACATGTCGAAGATGGCTCATAGGATGAAGAATGCAGAAACATCGAATTAGGATTACAGGCCAAGATATTTTCATCAAATTTAACATCTCTTCTAATAATAATTTCATTACAATATGGTTGAATAAGTTTGTAACATTTGAAATCTTAAGAATAACCAAAAAATATACACTTCTCACTTTTAGGCTGCAATGCTTTCCTTTTCTCATTAGGAATGTCAACCCATGCTATACTTCCAAACACATGGAAGTGAATTACATTTAGCTTAATTTTATTCCATTCTTTTTCTGATGTTATATTTTTAAGAGCATTTGTGGAAGTGCGATTTACTATGTAATTTTCATAGTTAATTGATTCTGCCCAATACTTTAGACTTAATCCATTAGATTGGATCATAAAAAATTTCATTTATTTTAATGTGTGGTTCTTTCTCTCAACAAAACCATTTTGTTGTGGTGCATATGGAATAGTGTGTTTCATTTGGATGCCCTATGCAGTGCAGTAACTTGTAAATTGATTGTTCACATATTCACCTCCATTATCGGTTCTTAATCTTTGAAGTTGATGCCCATATTTCTTTTCTACAAGTGCCTTGTAGGCCAATAATTTTTCAAAACTTTCACACTTAAGTTTTAAGAAGAAAAACCAAGTGCATCTAGAAAAATCATCAATGAATGTTAAGAAATACTTTCACCGTGAAAAACAAGGAGAAGAAAGTGGACCACACAAGTCACTATGAAAAAGATACAAAGGAGTTGAGGCATGCCAAGAGGCACATTTGTCAAAAATTTCCCAATGATGTTTTCCAATAACACAACCGGCAAAAAAACTATCTTTTCATGAAACTAGAGGAATAACAATCACCATTTGTTGATTACATAGTTTCAGCAATGAGCGATAGTTTAGATGACTAAACTTCTCATGCCAAAGTTTGATCAAGTGATTTCTATAAGAAGAAAAAAGTGATGGAAAAGATGATGACCCAAAGTTCTCAAACTCATACAACATGGTAATATCATCAATGATTCATGTTGCAAGAACATGTTGATGATATTTCAGATCCTTGATTACAACTTGGTGAGGTGAAAAATCTACGGTTTTACCTTAACCTAAATGAGTGATTTGATATACTGATAGAATGTTGCAGGAAAGACTTGGAACAAATAATACATCATTAAAATCACCATTATCTACCTAAAATATTCCAAAACCTACAACACTAAGAGATCTATCATCACCAATAAATATTTTATTGGTGTTACATTCATTTAGAGAATAAAATATGGCTTTATCCTTATCCATATGATAAGATGATCCAGAATCAATAAGCCACTCGTAAGAAGAAGAAGTATAAGTTGCATTGAAGGAGAAAGCAGAAGCAGAAAGTGCATGTTCATGAGAAGAAGAAGAAGAAGTAGAATCTATATTGATGTTGTACTTATAAATTGTTGCTTCTAAAGATTCCATATTTGTAAAACATTTGGACCCATCATGACCATCTTTCCCATAAAAGTTGCAATGTCAGTGAGTCTTCTTATTTTTAGATTTTGTTCCTTTGTCACCATTAGGAGTTGAAGTTGGTTGAGTGGGTTCAAGACCCTTGTTTTTCTTGTTGTTGTGGCGAGGATGTTTATTCATTGGATTCAGTTGGATTTATCTTTCTGCTAGGCCACTAAGGATTTGTTGGAGGTAACTGTAGTGCTGATCACTCGAAGTTGCACAATCTTATCTTGTTCTCTAATCAAATCATCACAAAAGGACTCAATAGTGGGTTTTTAATAAGAACTCCCTAGATATTCTTTGGTGGCATAAAATGTAGATACAAAAGCATAATATGTACTAGCAAGCTTAGTAAGAATAATATATATGCAACACTCATCATCTAAATTTATGTTGCACTCTTCACATTAAATTCTAAGTGTTTTGAAATTAGATAAATAGTCTTCAATGCAAGAAAAATAATTTGGACTTAAAGTCATTATCTGATTTTCTATCTGGTGGGCTCGAGTAATATTGTGTTTACTAAACACAACTTCAAGATTTTCACAAGATTTATTGGGGGCATTAAGTCCTTGAAGGTGAAACCTTAAATCATGAGAGATGAACATTCTAATTAGTCCATAGGCTTCATCATTCCTATTACTCCATTTGACATACTTTTCATCATCAGTGGGTTCTTCTTCTTTTCCCAAGGTAATCTGATACAATCCTTTACTCGTTAATAAATCCTCCATATGGGTTTTACATTGGAATTAGTTGGTGTTGGTAAGAAAAATATCATTGGGAGATTTCATATTAAAATGTGAAGAAAAATAGGAAACTGATGGTCTAGATGGAAACATCTCGAAGAAATAGGTTATTTATAAAACAGGGATTTGAAAACAGACTTTGGATCTAAAAGTTATGCCCTTTTGAAAAAAAAGGAATAAATTGTAACCAAAGAGACACGTGGTAGGTTGAATTTGTTCCATGTGGTGATACCCCTCCTAATAACCTCACTTTTACAAATAATTTGCTTATGAAGTGACACACTTTTATAGAATAAGTGGGGATCACTTTTACAATGAAGTTACTGTATAAAAGAAAGTTGCATGCAAAATAACTTTAAAATAAAACATTAAATCTACTTATAGTGATTCACTTTTATAATTTAAGTGAAATACACTTTACAATGGATGCATGAAATTTTTATAAAAAAGTAACAAAAAAGAGACTTGAACTCAAGACCTCTTACTTAATAAAACAAATGTTAACCAAGTGAGATAGTGCAAAACATATTGTATTGTTTAGGAGGATTGGGGGTGTTGTTGTTGTTGTTTTCAAAGACAACCTTGTAGAGAGTGATCATAAAAAACTCTTTTCACACAAGAAAACATTTCTTTTCTCAATAGCAGCATGGATTAGATCTCAATTAGCTTACCCAAAAAATGCAACTTTTCTCTCTATTTCTGATCTACAGAGATCACACAAAGTGCATGAAACAGAGCATATGGAGAGAGGAATTTGTTTTTTTGATATGTTTCTTATTTTATGATATCATAGAGGGAATAGGGTAAAGGGAATACATAGATTGAAAAAGGGTAGCAACTCAAAAATAAAAAAATAGAAAACTGAAATAAAAAATTGAAATATTATCATTGTAAAAAAATAAAAGGGTGTATTCAGACTTTATACCTCTGGATATGATTGAAATGGTTGTATCTTGGTAAAAAAAATAAAAATTGAGTGAAATAAAAAGTGTTCTTGATTGAAAAGAACACTACAAATGGAACAATATTATCATCCTATATGTTAACACTTGGAATGTTCAGGAGTCAAGAGACTCTCCTAAAGTTCACAGTAGTTAAAAAATAAAGCATGTGCCAAATCATTTTATGATTATAACTCCCAAAAGTCTCTAATGATGAACTCTATTTTTCAGTGCCATCACATCATCAAGAAACTCTAAAGGGTCATTTTCAAATGGAGGTTTTATCATTTTATATCTTCATTTCCTTTTTCAAAGATTCTGCTGCAGACTGGTATATTTGTTGCGAATTAGCACTGCAGACTATTTCACTGCAAACTCGCTAAAGAGGTCGATGGTGGAAGCTTAAAGGGATTATAGGCTTGGTTCTCTACATAAGGGAGTGGGATTTGATGTCATATACTTGTTTGATGTTTATTCCTATTAACTAAAATCCTATTTTCAAAACCCTACTCGTTGCAAAACCTAGTTGCTGCAAACTCCAAATTCGTTGTGAACTAGATGTGTTGAAAACCCTCTTTTTTACATAGTTACTCATAAATTTGTCTATTGGCGGTTTATTTTAGTTTTAGTTTGTTATATTTACCTCCATTTCTCAGTTTCAGTCTCTTTCAGTTTCTGCACAGTTCCTTTAATCATAAAATCCTCTTGCTAGCAAAACCCTAACTATTGCCAATCACGCAACAAAACCCTAAATTATTAGTTTCCATCACTAACTCTAGTAGAAGCTATTATCAAAGGGAGGTGTTGATTAAGTTTTCATGGATACTCATATATGTTGGTTGACAACTCTAAAGAACATTTTTGTCTTATGTTGTTCATGATTTTTCTCACTTGCTATTTTTGGGAGTCATCCTGTATGGTTTAGAGTTTATACAAGACATCATTAGCGGTTTGAATCTTGTGTCCATGGTTTTGACATCTATTGTAGTCATCATAAATAAGAATTACATATATAAGAAGTTCGCAGTGCATTCTTCTTAAGGCGTTGTGAACTGCTAAAATTAAAATGATTTGCAACAAATTAGTAAGAATCAAAGTAATATTTTCATCATATCATGAAATATACGAACTAGGTTTTTCTGAAATTTTTTGTGGAGAAGAAACATAATGTCTTTGAATTTTTGAACAAAAATCAGCCCGACCCAGTTAGTCATTTTGGCGGAAAGTTGAAAACATCACCTACAAGAAAGTTTGCAGCGAATCCTACAGATGCATTGCAAACTCTAACAGACTGATAAATCTGAGTTGTAGGAGGGTTTCCATCTATATGAGGAGGTTAAAATGGTTCCCTAGGAGGTAGTTAGACATGAAGGGACACTTTTACCTAACATCCATCTTCATTAAGTCTCAATGCAATGAGTTCATTGCAGTTGTATTTAATACTACCAACAACTTCCTGAAATCTAGCAGTTTGTTGGATTTTTGTTTGTCTGTCTATTGCCACATATCTCCAAGGCACAAAATCCAATGCATGGGGAAAGTTGTGACCTAATAGAGATATTTTTTATGTATCTGTCTATTTTATGAGGGAGGTAACTCTTAGAGAGGGAGAGTGGCTATTTTTAGACTCATATCTTTACTCTCAACTGTAGCCTGTAACATAGTTTTCCAAGTTGTATGTAATCAGACTTAATAATCTTGAATAGTTGAATGATCAGTTTCTTCTCTTACTTTCATATCCGTGTTTCAATATTACTTTGATGCTAGCTATTGATGAAGGATTCATATTAGTACTTGTTCCTTTATGCGGTGAATGATTTAATGTTTGTTACTGGTGAAAGTGTTATCAAAGTACTCTCTTGTTGATTAGAAGATTCCTACACGCGCGCACACACCTTAAACACAAAAAAAAAAAAAAAAATTTGCACCTATTACTAGAATGGTTGTCGTAACGAGGCAGTTTGTTACATATGGTATCAGAGCGGGTTCGACCCGCGACTTGGGATTCGTTACAGTTTTCGTTGACGTAATAGTATTGATTATTTTGTTGCTGATTGAGCTGCTTGTCTGTGTGCAGGTAATCATGGTTAGAGGACGCCGCGGAGGCAGACGATGGGGTGCTAGGGGAGGTGGCGTGACGCCTCCAACAACATCCACGCCTGAGGGGTCTAACCCCCAGGGAGGCGAGCAGGTCCTTGGACAGGAGCAGATCGCAGTGGCCGATGTTGTGGGGATGATGAGATCTTTCCAGCGCATGTCCGAGGCGCTGATCAGCAGATTGGACAGAGATGAGGCTAGGGCGCTGGCACCTGCTGAGGTTCCACCACACGCATCGGCCTTTACTGGTAGCATACACCGTGAACTCGAGAAGGTGAAATTTCTCGAGTTCTTTGGTGCCCCGGACGGCGCAGCCGCCGAGTCATGGTTGGAGAATATGGCGATGTGCTTTGCACTTCGTGATTATACCTCCAATATGAAGGTCCGCATGGCGGTCTTCCAACTAAAGGGGAGTGCTCTTCTATGGTGGAAGACGCTCCTACCGCAGCTGAACATGGCCGTCGAGGACGTGTCATGGGAACTGTTCGAGGAACGGTTCCGGGAGAGGTATCTTTCTGAGGAATTCATTGAGCGTCAGCTCAATGAGTTCAACGCCTT
>ML779827.1:122042-152394 GCA_009831015.1 Picea engelmannii | reverse complement strand
CTGCTGACTCAGTTTCTTTGAGTGTGCAGGGTTTCGGACCTTGAGGATGCAGAGGCATCGGTGGAACTCCCTTGGACTCCGGATTGAGTCAGGGAGTGGGATATTTGAGTTGTTTCATTTACGGTGATATTGTTTTGTTTTGAAGATATGCTATTAATTTTATGATGTGTTGTTGACATGATCTGACATGATGGTTGATGATGCAGGCTGACGATAGCTTGCCGACCGGACTCACATATGGAGTAAAGGGGCCACACACGAGTTCTAGAGAGATTGAGGGAGAGGTGTGGACATCAGCCCTGCCACAGCCTACTAGAACTCCCGTCGTGGCTCGAACTGTAGGTTAAGGATTACCTAGTTCGAGAGGATCCACGATGCCGTGAGGGCAGACTGCGACAGTCGCTCACTATGATTCTAAGGGGCGCGCAATAAGGCGGGGGCCTTATTCCTTAGGGCCCTTAGTCTCCCACAAGCTCACCTAGCGGAGTGTTGACTCCAGGGGTTATAGAGTCTACCAATCCGTCAAGCCAGCGAGTGGCACCCTTGGAGCACGTGGTGCATCCTGAAGGGCACGTCGCGNATTAAAACATCTCTAAGATAAATTTGACCAGCCCTAAGAAAAGATCCTCCAAAAATAAACCTAGGGTGTAAACTAACACCCACCTAGGAGCTAATTAAAGTCTTCTAAAAAGTAAATGGGGTAAAGTAATGAGGGGGTTAATTTAAGTGAAACCCATGGTGTTTAAATTATAAAGGGGAATTAAAAAGTATTAAAGAAGGGAGTATAAAATTTAGGATTTCAAAATAATAATAATAATAATAAAAATATTTGTTTATATATTGAAAAGAATATTAAGCGCATTATTCATTTGGGGGTTTTAACAAAAAAAATAATAATAATAAATAATGGAAAGAGAGAAATAAAAGAAAAAAAAAAAGAAGGAAACTTGGAATTAGGAAACTTAAAAAATTGGAAGGTAGGAGACATAGGGTAAAAAGCAAAAAGGAATCAGTATTAAAGGAATTACTAAATTTCAGAAACTTCATTTTAGGAAAGTGAATAAAAGCATGAGAGGGGATCTAGGAACCCTAGGAGAAATTTAAGGAGCGATTTGGGGGAGTGAGGGAATTTAGTCTTTTAATTATTAAAAAGAAATTAATTATTGGAGAACCCTAGGGATGAGTGACACTTGGACGGCAGAGACTGTTTAGAGGTTGGTCATTAAAAAAAATTAATTAATTGATAATTAGGAAAGTATGTGGGTCTCTTTTTTCTATAAAAGAAAGGGAAAGGAAGGAGAAAAAGGGGGAACGGTTAGCGTAACGTTACGCTGCCGAATTGTGGTTTGACGGATTTCTTGTGAGGAGTTGGGTCTATCTCAGCTGTGTTGGAGTGGTAGCTTAGCCGTGGAGGCGAGCTGAGACGCTAGTCTATCTCTGGTTCTTGTGTGGCCCCTTTGCGGCTCAGGGGGCTAAGGGGGAAGCAGAGTACCCCTAGCGTTTGGCTGGGAGGTACCGGTGAGCTTTTCACGGTCAGCAAGCAGGAGCAGTTAGGAGCGCGGGACACCAAACGAGGCACGGACAACATTCAAGGCGATCAAAGGAAAAAGGTACGCTCGCATGTTGATAAGATTGTGTAGGAGGTATGAACAGTTCTGTAGGCGTGTTTACTTGTGAATGCATGTGGTTTCGGACCCAGGAAATCTGATCCCCTACCCTGTTTGATTTTGTGACGGACCTCTTTATCCCAATTTGATCTTGATGAAGCATGTCTGATTTTTATTTGTAGTGGCACGTCTAAAACGCATTTGTATAAAATCCTATATGCTGTAATTTTTGACTATATAAAATCTTCCTGCTGTAATTTTGGATGGTGCAATTTAATTGATTGTGCGCGACGGAGTAAATTTTAATATTTGTGGTTATGGAATGTTGACCGGGGGTTGTTTCTGTGGGTGTTTTTTTTACTGCTATGGGCCTTCCGTGATGGGCATGTGGGGATGTCGGGGATAAGCTTTTAGTTGACCATCGTGTCTTATGGATGGCGCTCTGAAATTAACCCTGAATATTAAATCTGTATGCATTATGAATTTTCTTCTTGATTGGCAAATCGTGATTGTCTAGGGGCGCTCTGAAATCTATCCTAATATGAAACTCTGTCTACAACATGAAATTGATTGGAAAGTTGTGTGTTATCTCCCGAGCAGTCTATCTTTAAACCAGTTTTCCTTTCTCTGCCTGGATTTGTGCTTAAAAAAAAAAAAAAAACAACACATTTACCTTCAGTAGCTTCCTATTTTAAACCAGTTTGTGACCGTTCGCGCCGCGCGTTGAACTCGCATTTGGTCCCCAGTGCTCGAATTCTTAACCCTGATTTCAATATCAAGGGCTTTTGCGTTTGCCGTGGGCCTGGGGTTGGATTTTTATTTTTCTACTGAAAACCGAGAGACTTGCTGCCCCTCCTGCGTTAAACCCTGAATGTCAATTTCGCTTTGTACCTGTTGGAGTTCGTCCTTCTGGTTTAGACTGTCTGGCTTTGGTTGACTGTTCACGTGGGGACTCTCTTTCTGGTCGAATGCGTTGAACAGCGTCCTCCCCGTCGAATTCGCTGGAATTCGTTTTCTCTCTTGCTTAGGATTTCTGGCGAACCATGAAAGGATTTGATGGCGTTGAATGCGTTCTGCGCTGGAGACATTTTTCAAAAAAAAGCACGCCCTCGAACCCACCTTCAACTCAGTCGATTTAGAATAGTGTCCTCCTGCGCCTACGCCAGATGGTACGCGTTGTTATGGCCGGCGGAGTGTCATTCCAACTGTTAGTTTAAATACAAACATTGATTCGTGTTTGACCTTCATGCATGCGTTGGGAGTGTAAATATCCCTGCGACTCGGAAGGGAATACACACAGCCATCCCATTCCTGCTCTATTAACGCTTTACCTTTCCAAACCGTATATAGCTACCTCGCCATGCTCGGACCATGCGGGTTCCCCAGAAGACAGTCCTGGTATCTCAGCCTAAAGACTGTTACCTATGCGATATCCCGGAAGGAGTGTATTCTGTTATTCCTTAACACTGGCGTTGACTCAGACCGCGCGTGTTTCTAACTTTAAGGTGCCGTTTGTAAACATTTTTTTTTTCCTGCTAATTTCCCTCCCTTATTCCCTCCTCACACAGAATCGCTGATCTATTTATTGCCTTGAATTGCGCTCTAAGGATTCAGGTCTACCCGGACGCTAACCTTCAGTTAAGAAAATGACAGTGGTTAAAACGTTTAATGTTTATGCTCATAGCTTTATGGAAAGGTAACGGTTATTGCATAGAACGCACATGCTTATTCAGTAGTAATAAAAGACGACGATTGAAATAATAGAATCGGTTATAACGTAATCGAACTAGATGGATTTCCACTACTTTTGAACTACAATAAGTTTTTTTTTTCCTTTTTTTATTTATTATTTAGCATAGTTTCTAATTCATTATGCTCATCATTATTGGTGTTTATCGTTGTGGCAATGACGTGGTAATACAGGATCATGGCAGCTATCGGGATACATATTGTCTTTTTAATTATGAAATTGTATGGATAGTTTAACACTGACATTATTACAGACCTGAAGTTGTTATCTATATAACAGTATAGTTTGCTTTAAATTGTCATGGATAAAACATCGTTAGTCCTTTATTTTCTTTTAAATGGATCCCTTCGTTTATAACCCTTCAAGTTATGGTCATCGGTATACATGATCAGCATGTAACCGGGGCGCCACATTGTTGTTTTCATTAACCTAAATTATAATAAGATGTTTTTATAATCCTGATGAGGGCTTAAATACAATTACTTTTAACGTTGTCATGATAATCATCGATATTGCTAAATGTGTGTCATTTTAAATTGCGGTTACCATGTCCCTTTTAAATATGATGACATTTATAATTGAGGTCACATTTAGATGCTATGACCCATAGACATTGCCAAGTTTTATCATTGTTATTTAGGTGTTGTCACTCTAATTATAATGATACGTTGTCATTCCTTGGGTTACAAATATGGTGTTAGACTTGAATGTTTACCACAGGGTAAGGGTGTTGTCAATTAGTGAAAAGGTTACAAATAAATGGTGTGGTTAATTCATTACAATGACATTAAATTCCTTTATATTTCAACACAAGGGTAAATATTAAATTATTTTATGTTATCATCTTGTAATGACAAGTATAGTCAAGGGTGTTGAATCACTTCATTTCCTTTGTATTAGAACAACAATTTCGTCAAATTACTATTCATTCACTAGTACATGATCTTGCTACCATGATAATACGTTGAAATCAATCTAAATAATATAATCTTTATTCTTCTTTAATTACTCTTGTAGAATTGTAAACTTTTTGCAAATATTCCTTTTCTAGATAGTCACACTAATTAGAGAAAACTTGAGGTCGTTGTCTGTTAACCTGAAGAGTAGTTTAGAATATAAAAGTAAGGATATGGTTTATTGTCATGATATCCTACTTGGTGTTAGCAAGGTGTAAAGGTAATGATTAGGTAATGTTTTCACCGGAACACATAAAGGAATGTCATTAATGATGGTTCCTAAATTCGTAATCCTTGTCACGCGCCTTCCGTAAGGGGCGCATTTGTTCTTCTTATTTATGTTGTACATGATTGTGGTCAGTTAGTGCTTGGTCTGTTGTGTTGGGCGGGATGTAGACACCTCCATGTTCCTCAGAACAGTCGCCAACCCTGAGACCTTAAATGGTTAAAAGCGATGGGAACCTGGGCTTGAGCGTTGATTATGTGTCTTGGAGGTCCTAACCTTGCAGGGTAGGATGGGCAGGAGGTCAGTCGTATTTAGCAGTCAGTTTTACTTTTGTCGCTAAAATGTCTGCGTTGTGCACCTCTGCCTATGGTTGTATTTGTTGTAGTTTCTCGTTGAGGCCTTCAGTCTTCTTGTGCTGAACTTCGTGGTTGAGTCTTGTTGTTTATCGAGTGGCGTCGTGCCGTTCAGTATGTTTCTACTTCTACACGCGCGCACACACCATAAACACAAAAAAAAAAAAAAAATTGCACCTATTACTAGAATGGTTGTCATAACGAGGCAGTTCGTTACACAATATTACTTTGATGCTAGCTATTGATGAAGGATTCATATTAGTACTTGTTCCTTTATGCGGTGAATGATTTAATGTTTGTTACTGGTGAAAGTGTTATCAAAGTACTCTCTTGTTGATTAGAAGATTCCTACTTGATGAGATTTTTACTATATGTGTTTTAGAATTGCCTGATGTAACCTGATCCATGCATTTCACATTTCTTCTAAGTCTTCCATCTTTCCTTTTGATATTCTAAATGTTGGGCTGAGACTATTCAAGCATTTCTTTCTGGTGTATATTTTGTGGAATCTTTGTGTTGATGTTTTAAACTGAGTTTCTCACCCATTTGCTACACATTGAACTAAACTATTATATTTTTACAAAACTACAAGTTTTCTTATGGGTATTAGGCTCACACCTATAGAATTCTAGGTGAGACTTCTAGCACTAACATTTTTGGCGCCATTGTCGAGGAGGCGAAATTGAAGATCTTTCCTTGGGCTATAGAACAAGGATACTACTGGTTTTTTTGGTGTATAAAAACTAATAAACAGACAAACTACTTACTGCACCTGGCGACTCCATGAAGGAAAGATCCAGTGGCGACTCCACATTTTCAAAATGTCGAAGGAATTTGTTGTTGTTTTGGCTTAGAGGTTTGTACCTCTTAAGTTTTCTGCAGTTCCTGGTTTCCCACATTTAGTACCTCATATGTCAGAATGGGGAGATTTTTTTCCTTTATTTAGAGAAAGGAAGGAGGATAATCATGCACAACATCTCATTAAGTTTCATCAATGCATGGATGAGATGGATCGATATCATGAGGATGTGTTGATGAAAATTTTCATGTATTCATTAGATGGATATGTAATAAAATGGTACAAAACTATTCATGCCTCTAGTATTTCATTTGCATGCTTCTTTATATTCATATTACAAGAAATTTTATCTAGCTGAGAGTATTTTTTATCATTACTGCGAGGGATTTACATCATACACTCAGTCTTTAGTAGTTGATTCTTCTAGTAGTGTAGAGGAAGGGGATGATTATGATATGGAAGAGGAAGAATACTCATTCTCTACCGTAACTTATTATAATTTTGTTTTACAATAGGAAGATTTTAAAAATTATGATATTAAAGTTGATGACAACGATACTCTAGATGCATTTTTCATTTATCCAAATGTTTCTAGTAGTAGTAACTATGATACAATAGTTGTTCCAATTTTGTTCAAAAGTCATATTGTTGATGATAGTATAAAAGAACATAAATATACATCTTTTTCATTAGAAATTTATCAGGTTTCTCCAGTTTATGATGAATACAATAATAATGAGAATGAATCAAATATTTATGAAGCACAAGAAGACTCATTAGCTAATGAAATGTTTTCTAGTTTTGATTTTCATAAGAAAGGATGTTCAACAGTGTATTCATGTTGTAGCTAGTGATATTCATATTATAGATACCTTTGATAGTGCATCATAAGTTTCTTATAGTCATGTATTTGTTGTTCAAAATATCTATGTAGACCTTCTTGTTTTTTATGGTTATAAGGATGATTTAGAGGATCAATCTTTTGCATCAAGACATTTAGAGTTGTACAAGCCTTTGAATGATAATCTTGCATTTGATTCTATTGAAGACATTGAAATAATCCCACAAAATGAATTTTTTATTGAGAATATTGTTCTTACTGCTGAAATTTATGAAGATAGTCTGTTATTTTCTCATCCTGATGCCCTTGCTTTGAATGATGTTAAAGATATTTCTGCTTGAAAATATTATGGACAAATTAAAGGGAATTTTGTTGTATTGGATCATAATGAAACAAGTGATGGTTATGAGTTGCTTCAAGGAGATCAAGTGGATACTAGTCTTGTTAATAGAACATAAATGATAGATGAGAAGTCCAAGCTTCTACATCAGTAGGAGTTATGTTGTGATTTTCATGACCCAATGGCCAGTTACATGGAGATGGCCTTTCTAAAGGTTTTCAATGACATATCATTCAACATACAAGAAACTTACAACAATGAGTATGAGTTGTTGATTCCATTTCTGATAATTTATTATTTTTGCACCTGTTCATTTTGCTGCAAACAAGAAAATCATTCTGTCAAAAAAATGATTACATGGTTGCATTGGAAATTCTCTTTGACATAATCAACTCGACTTGTTTGGTTAGAAGTAGGGTGTGTGGTGAATAAGATCACATTCGAGCATGTATATTTATTTGTTAGGGAGTTCTATATAATAGAGAGATAATAATGACTCTATGCCCAATGGAACTAGCAACTGGTCTTTGTAAGATGGTTTAACTTGCAAGCATGTGAACAACTATTGAAATCAGAATCATATTCAACTAACAGATAAGGAAATGGAAATGCAATGTTCTTGGCATGTCATAGGGATTATTCCATCCCCCATGGATCCATATGTTAACACATTGAATGTTCAAGAGTCAAGAGACTCTCCTAAAGTTCGCAACAATTCAAAAATATAGCATGTACCAAATCTTTTTATGATTATGACTCCTCAAATTATCTAATCATGAAATCTAGTTTTCAGTGCCATCACATCATCAAGCAACTCTAAAGGGTTGTTTTAAAAGGGAGGGTTTATCATTTTATATATTCATTTCATTTTTCAAAGATTCCACTGCACACTGGTAGATTTGTTGTGAATTGGCGCTGCAGATTGTTTCGCTGCAAACTCTCTGAAGAGGTCGATGGTGGAAGTTTAAAGGGATGATAGGATTGGTTCTCTGCAGCAGGGAGTGGGATTTGATGTCAGATACTTGTTTTATGTTTATTCTTATTACCTAAAATCCTATTGTCAAAAAACTGCTCGTTGCAAACCCTAGTTGTTGTAAACTCCAAATTCACTACGAATTGGATGCGCTGCAAACCCTCTGTTTTACACAATCGCTCAGAAATTTGTCTATTGGAGGTTTATTTTAGTTTAAGGTTGTTATATTTACCTCCATTTATCATTTTCAGTTTCTTCACTGTTGTTTTAAGCATAAAATCCTATTTCTATCAAAACCCTAACTATTGCCAATCAAGCAATAAAACCCTAAATTGTCAGTTCCATCACTTACTCTAGTAGAAGCTATTATAAAAGGGGGGTTTTGATTTAGTTATCATGGATACTCATATGTGTTGGTTCACAAGTCTAAAGAACATTTCTTTCTTATGTTGTTCATGATTTTTCTCACTTGTTATTTTCAGGAGTCATCTTGCATGGTTCAGAGGTTATACAAGGCATCCATAGAGGTTTGAAGTTTGTCTCCATGGTTTTGAAATAATTTGCATTGATTGGAAATAAAAATTACATCTACAGGAAGTTCACAGTGCATTCTGCTAAAGGCGTTGCAAACTGCTAAAATTAAGACAATTTGTAACAAATTAGTAAGAAGCAAAGTCGTATTTTCATCATATCTTGAAATATACGAATTGGGTTTTTCTGAAATGATTTTTCGAGGAGAAACATAAGGTATTGGAATTTCTGACTAAAAATAATCCCGACCTATTTCGTCGTTTGGGAGAAAAGTTGAAAACATCACCTATAGGAAATTTTGCAATGAATATTGTAGATGCACTACAAACTTTAATAGTCTCATAAATTTGAGTTGTAGGAGGGATTCCACCTTTTTTAGGAGGTTTGAATGGTTACTTAGGAGGTATTTAGACATCAAGGGACACTTTTACCTAACATCAAACTTCATTAAATCTCTATGCAATGAGTTGGTTGTAGTTTTATTTAATATTGCCAACAACTTCATGGAATTTAGCAGGTTGTTGGATTTTTGTATGTCTGTGTATTTCCACATATCTCCAAGGAACAAGATCCAATGCATGGGGAAAGTAGTGAGCTCCTAGAGATATTTTTTATGTATCTGGCTATTTTATGAGGGAGGTAACTCTTAGAGAGGAAGAGTTCCTATTGTGAGACTCATATATTTACTCTCAATTGTAACATAGTTTTCAAGACTGTATGTAATCGAAATTAAGAATATTGAATAGTTGAATTATCAGTTTCTTCTCTTACTTTCATATCTGTGCTTCAATCTTACTTTGATGCTAGCTATTGATGAAGGATTCATCTTTGTACTTGTTCCTTTATGCAGTGAATGATTTATTGTTTGTTATTATTGCAAGTGTTATCAAAGTACGCTCTTGTTGATTAGGAGGTTCCTACTTGATGATATTTCTACTATATGTGTTTCAAAATTGTCTGATGTAACCTAATGCATGTATTTCACATTTTCTGCTAATTCTTCCATCTTTCCTTTTGATATTCTAAATTCTAGTCTGAGACTATTCAAGCCTTGCTTGCTAGTGTATACTTTGTGGAAGATTTGTGTTGATGTTTTAAACTGAGTTTCTCACCCATTTGCTACACATTGAACTAAACTCTTATATTTTTACAAACCTACAATTTTTCTGATGGGTATTAGGCTAACACCTATAGCAGTCTAGGTGATACTTCTAGTACTAACACTAGAAATATACAAAAATGGAAGAAACCAAAGATGAGGAAACACTGCTTCACAATCTTAATATACAATGCGAGCGATTCTTCAAATGTTCTCCGATAGCATGTTAAAAAACATATGTATTCCAATCAAGGATGAACACATTTAGTAACTTTTGTGGCTAGATCATCTATCGCGCATATTATCATGAGAAGATGCATGCAATTTAGATGACAACATACCAAATGCACAACTATTTGTAGTTAAAATGGTGGATTATTACTTCTCGGACATCATGTAGTTTCGTACTACATGAATGTCTCCATTAGATATGTTAGTGGTGCAGAAGAAATATTATCAGTTGATTGAAGGGAATTTATACAAGTTGGGAGAAGACAAAATATTAAGACGATGTGTGCTGAAACATGAAATATTGATGATACCCACAGAAGAACATGCCGAGATTGTAGGAGGACATTATGCAGGGAAGGCGACTGCACAAAATATTTTGTGCGCAGGGCACTGATGGCCTACACTTCATAAAGATTCTAAGGAATATTTCCAGGCATGCGATGTATGTCAAAGAGTGGGAAAATCATCCAGGAGAGATGAAATGAATTTAAACCCACATGTTACCTTGCAAGTATTTGATAAATGGGCAATATACTTTGTAGGGCCAATTTTCGCACAATCAAGAATATCAGGGCCAAGGTACATAATCACTGCGATGGAGTACCTGAAAAGATAAGAAGAAGCAAAACCAGTTATAGATTGTACCACAAAGACTATTGCGAGGTTTTTTTTTGAGAATGTAGTCACACAGTTTGGGTGTTTTTGCATATTACTTAGTGATCAAGGAACCCACTTTCTGAATAAAAAAATTGCAGCATTGACTGTGGAGTTTCAAATTCATCATCAGAAGAGTACCCTGTATCATCCTCGGGCCAATGGGATAGTGGAAGATTTAAATAAAATCTTGGAGAATGGTTTGAAATTTTTTTGCAACATAGGCAGAGATGATTGGGACTTAAGATTTCGTGTAGTGTTATGGCCTTACATGACTACAAGTAAAACATTGACAGGGCATACACCTTTCAGGTTGGTCTATGGGAAATATGCAGTGATGCCAATGGAGTTTATTCTACCTAGCCTGTGCATTGCAATGATCATTGATCGATCATACTCTGGCGCAATAGAGGAGAGATTGTCGTAGTTAGTACAACTTGAGGAAGATCGGTTTGTTGCAATTTTCCATCAGCAATTTCAGAAGGAAAGAGAGAAGGCTTGGCATGATAGACATATTAAATAGAAAATGTTTCAAGTGGGAGAATTATTATTACTTTATGACAATAAATTTATGCAACTCCCAAGGAAGTTTAGAATGCGCTGGTTATGACCATATGTGATTCAACATGTAACATAGATAGGTGTTGTGATGTTGGAAACCTTGGATGGAGAAGTCCTTGGAGGAATGGTGAATGGAAGTGATCTGGATTTTATGAGTAGAACGAAATGAATATATATTATTAACATGTGCTTAATACAAAATAACAGAGATACAGTAAAACTGGTTTTCTATTCAATAAGGAAATACGCTGAAATTGTAAAACACAGTGGAAACAAGCTTGCTGGAATGGTGGCGGCTTATCTTTGAGAAGCGATGTGACAGTTGTGCTCATTCAGAAGAAGATGATTACAATGAGGCTCTGAAGGCCTTTTTTTACAATAAAAAGAAATGCCAAAAACCCTAGACATCCAAAAACCTAACCCTAGGAGATGAAGCGCCAAAAGTCATGTCGACCCTGTTTGGGTAAGTTAGTACATCAATGTCTCGGGGTCATAACTTTTGCATACGAACTTCATTTTAGGCGTATGATAGCCCGTTGGAAAGGTATCATCGAGGAGATTAATTTTGGGGGCCCAATAATTCCTTTGAATATCATTAAGAAGCTCGATCCTGAAAAACCTTCATTTAGGCCCTCAAAATGGCCCCGAAAGTTAAAATTGCTAAAAATAGTAAATTGCCAAAATTGCCAGAAAACTGTTTTGATCCAGTTGGAAAAGGTGGGTGGCCACCGATATCCACTTGGATAAATCCTCCCTCCTTAGGAAGAAATGGTATCCATTGCGTTGAGATCCCCCATCAGATGAGGAAATTTCTGCTGAATTTGGCCTTGTGTGAGCCACTTGCCTTGATGCAGGAGATGCCCTGCTTTGACGACTCGATAAAGTTGGATCCTTTGTTTTCGAGTTCCCTTAAGATATGTGTCCACAATTTGATCATTGGATTCCTGTTGTATGCAGTCGAGGTTGATATCTATTGGTTTCAGTTGCTCTATTACGTCTGAGGTGTCCAATAATGGTGGGAAATAAGGGCGAAGGAGATCCACGTTGAACACTGGGTGCAAGCCAAGGTAAGGAGGAATGTTGAGCTCAAAATAATTATCCCCCATGGCATTGGTGATGGTGTATGACCCATAACGAAGTGGGTGAATATTTTTATGAAGTCTTGTAAGGCGTTTTTTCTACAAATTCAACCAAACTTTTTCTCCCACCTGAAACTTATGTGGCACCCGATGTTGATCATGGCACTACTTGTACTTGTCATTGGAATTATGTAGGATATCCTGAACCTGTTGGTGGATGTGCTAGATCTGCTCAATGAACCGGGTGGATTTTTCAGCTTCATTTGGAGTAGGAGATGAGTTGGTTGAGGTGATTGCAAGGGGAAGTGCAACATCTACAGGACCCAATGGTTAGAATCCAACCCCCACCTGAAAGGGTTTGTGACCAGTTGAGCTATGTAGGGCTTGGTTGTAGCTATGTTGCACATAGGGAAGACTCTCATCCCATGTGCGAGGGTTCTTTGAATTATACATGCGAAGGATATGCATAATCATTCGATTTATGACCTCGGTTTGGCCATCTGTCTAGGGGTGGAAGGCCATGGATTTGGTGAGCTTGGTGTCCAACAATGACCAGAGGATTGAACAGAATGTGCTGAGAAATCGATTGTCCCAATCTAAGACAATGGTTTGTGGGATTCCAAAATGTACCGAAAATCGTTCAAAGAAGAGCTTGGCAGTGGCCTTTGCTATGATTTTCTTCTTGTAGCCAACCAGAATTGCCATCTTAGAAAAGCGATCAATAACCACAAAAACATAGTCATTTCCCGCTTGGTGGACGAGAGGCCCGACATGTAGTCCATTGAGATGGATTCCCATGGCCTTTTAGGAGTAGGAAGAAGGGTGTACAAGCCATGTTTCTTAGTGGTCGGTTTGGCAATAGCAAAGGCAGTGCAGTACCTGATATACTTGCTCACCTTCTGTCGAAGTTTCAGTGAGTAGAAATTTTTTTGTATCATCGCCACTGTCTTTTTGACGCCAAAGTGTCCTGCCACCCGACTGTAGCGGGCTTCCCAGATCAGCTTCGCTTGCTCACTTGATGAAACAGAGATATGGCCTAGACGACATAACAACCCATCCTGAAGATGGAAATGATCGACAACTATGTTTGCACCCAACATTTGGTAAGTGGTGGTGAAGTCTGGGTCTTTCTCATAGAGTTGGGGCCATCCAGAGGTCTCATGGCCGCAGTAATATAGCACCGTCATGAGTGCCATGACTGGCATTCTGTTGAGGCAATCAACGATGTGATTGGTGCTTCATGTTTTATATGTGATGTTGAGGTGGAATTGTTGCAAGTATGTGGACCACTTTTGATGGAGATCATTCTGCAATTTTCCTTGTGTCTGCATGAACTTCAGTGGCTTATGATTAGTGTGGATGATTGTCTCCTTCCCAAGAATGTAATGTCTCCATTAGCGGTAGGCTTTCACAATGGAGTACATTTCTTTCTCATAAGTAGGGTACTTACGGACAACATATGATAGTGTCTCACTATGATAGGCCACGGGGTGGCCAGGTTGAATGAGAACGACGCCCACCGCCTAGTCTCAAGCATCTGTCTCGATCTCAAAGGGATGATGGAGGTATAGTAGTGAAAGTACTAGGGCTGAGCACAAGCGTTGCTTCAAATCGTTGAACGCTTGTTGTTGGGACCGGCCCCACATAAATTTCTCCTTACCACCACCACTGGTTATTTGGTTGAGGGCCCATGCAATATGGGAGAATCCCAACAAGAACCTGCGGTAGAAATTGGCAAGGCCCAAGAAGCTCTGAATCTCAATGAGTGTGGTTGGGGCTGGCCAGTGATGAATGACTTGGAACTTGGTTGGATCCACATGTACGACATTCTAATCAATTATGTAGCATAGGTAATGGACCCTGTCCATGCCGAAGGAGAATTTTTCCAAGTTGGCATATAGCTTGTGCTGTTGTAGGGTGTGCATAACCTATTGAATATGTTGCAAGTGTTCAACCCAAGTCTTATTGTAAATGAGAATATCATCCAGATACACCACTACAAAATTATTGGTGAATGGTCGCAGGATATTGTCCATCATCCTCATGAAAGTGGCTAGAGCATTTGTCAAACCAAAGGGCATGACCAACCATTCAAAAATACCTTCCTTTAACTTGAAGGCAGTTTTCCATACATCTGTCTGTTCTATCAGGACCTGGTGGTATCCAGACTTCAAATCAATCTTACTGAAGTATTTGGCCTCCGTGAGTTGATCAAGGAGGTCATCGATTCAAGGAATTGGGTACCGGTTTCTGACTGTGAATTTATTCAAATCTAGACAATCAATGCAGAGTCACTAGGTTCCATCTTTCTTATGTACCAGCATGATTGGGCTCCTGCAAGGTGACAAGATGGGACAGATTTTCCCCTTGTGGAGCAATTCTTGGATCTATCACTTGATCTCCTCATTCTCTAACAGAGAGTGATGATAGACTAGCCCATTGGGAAGCGGTGCGCCATGGATTAGATCGATGGGGTGCTTGACCTGGCAGTGCATAGGTACCCCAGTAGGTGAGGAGAAGATATCTGAGTATTCTTCCATGACCTTATCTACTTTCTTATGTTGTGTGGAGAGGTCAGTCGTAGAGACCCTTGATGTGGCTGTGATCTTTCGCTTATTCTGAGAGAGAATCACGAAGAAGAAAAAATTCCCCGTCTGAGAGATGACCTTCCTTAATTTCTTAGCAGAGATCAAGGAAATAACACTAGGTGGGACTGCCTCGGGTATCTTGTACAATTTCTTGTTCAAAGTAATAATAACACTACAAGGCCTAGACTCATATACAACATGACGTTTCCATAAATAAGGTTGGCCCAAAAGAACATCACAAACTTCGAGAGGATAAACATCACACAATACCTCATCTTTGAAGGGCTTGATGTCGTACAACAGTCAGTACTGTTGGATGACGCAAAGATCGCTTCCTTGGTGGAGCCATCCAATGGTGTAGGGTTGTGGGTGTGGTGTTGTCGGCAAGGCCAACCGTTTGATGACCTTTGCTGAGATGAGGTTGTTTTGGCTACCTCTATCCATGATGAAGTGCAACGGGGTGCCTTTTACCCACATCTGTGAATGGAAGAGGCGCTCTCCTTCTTCTGGGTCATCTGGTTCACCAGGCTGGAGTTTGGTGGTAGAAACGGTGGCACTGTATTCTACGTCAATGATCTGTCTTCCCCTTTCTGGTTCTGGCTCAAAGTTTGAACCCGCATATGATTCAAAGGCTTTCACTTCAGCCACCAACGACTGCTTTGAGCGATAGTCAGCAGTGTTATGCCAAGGGCTCTTATGGAAGTCACACCACTTCCTGGTATATTTCTTTGTCTTTTCAATGTCCTTTTTTTCTTGCGGATTGGATTGGTTGTCCTTATACTGTCCATATTTACTCTATCCTTTGTTTTGTGGGTTGGGGCAGCCCTTTCCTATCTTTTGTTGTGAGGGGTTCCCAGGCCCAAATTTCCGTGTCTTTTGTTTGAGCTTCTGCTCAATTTTGACGGCATATCGATAGGTCGTGCCCAAGGATGAGATGTCCAAAATTCCATTTCGGTCTAGATATATCTATGTAGAGCATCACGATAATTGAGCACCAGATGTCGCTCCGAATCTTTGATACCCATCTTGGTGCGCAGGGTATGAAAGATATTTGTGAAATATGGCACTACTTGGTCTCTTTCTTGCCGCAATGTGGTCCATTTGGTATACAAGTCGTCATAAATTCCGACAAGGTAGTATTGTTCCTTAATAGCATCCCTGAATGATTCCCAAGTGGTTGTGACTATAAATAATGAGGGTTCCTTTATTTCCTTTTTCTCACAGAAAGTTTCCCACCAATATTTGACATGGGGAACGACTTTGAGGAGTGCAAAAGTAATATTTTCTCTATTCGAAAAGTTATGGACAGAAAAATACCCTTCTAGTAGATTCAACCACTTGTCTACAACATCTACATCTATATGACCTTCAAATATAGGAATATCGAAGTTTATTTGTATCTTGAAGGGGGTGGTGCCTCTGCTCGAAGATGATGCGTCGCCTATTGGTAGCCACCGAAGGATTTGTGCGAAACTATCCATCATATCGTTCCTTTGTTGTGTGAGGGATTCCTCAATCAACAGTTTGAAAGGATCTCTTGTCCCATCATATTTATTTTATCCTGCCATGAGAGGTCGCTTGGGCATGCGAGAGCTTTTGTCCTCAAGAGAAACAAGCTCGAGACCCAACTCTTTGTACTCCGACCTCATTGGGGACATGCATTAAGACGACAAAGAGCATACTGCTCTAATACCAGTGATACAGACTTTATGAGCAGAACAAAATGACTACAGATTATTAATAGGTGCTTAACACAAAATAACAGAGATACAGTAAAACTGGTTTTCTATTCAATAAGGAAATAAGTTGAAACTGTAAAATGCAATGGAAACAATCTTGCTGGAATGGTGGCAGCTTATCTCTGAGAAGAGATGTGATGGTTTCGCTCATTCACAAGAATATGATTACAATGAGGCTCTAAAGGCATTTTTTTACAATAAACAGGAATTCCAAAAACCCTATACATCCAAAAACCTAACCCTAGGAGATGAAGTGCCAAAAGTCATGCGAGCCTCGTCTGGGTAAGTTAGTATATCAACTTCTCGGGGTCGTAACTTTTGCATACGATCTCCGTTTTAGGCGTATTATATCCCGTTGGAAAGGTATCGTCGAGGAGATTCATTTTGGGGGCTCATTCATTACTTTGACTATGATTGATAAGATATATCCCGAAAAACCTTCATTTAGGCCCTCAAAATGGCCCCGAAAGTTAAAACTGCTAAAAATAGTAAATTGCCAAAATTGCCAGAAAATTGTTTTGAGCCAGTTGAAAAAGGTGGGTGGCCACTGATATCCACCTAGATCAGGACGTCGACTAAAACTCTATAGATATGACTAACAATCTACACAATAATCTAGGCTACACCATACCACATGTATCATAGTAACTGTACTATAGTAAATAGAGGCAAAACACAGAATAACAAATAAAAAGTAGAAAAAGGAAGAAAATCAAATAAAAAGTAGATATAGAAAAAAGAAAAATATTATAGAGTACAAGGCATAGGAGATTGCACATAAGTAAATATTATTGCGCAATAGGATAGAACTGTGCCAATTAAGAAAATAAAGATAAGAAAAAGACTGTGAAGAAGTAGATGTCAAAGAAGAACAATTGTGCAGTTTGGAACAGTGTTATGTCAAAGGCATTAAAGAGAGGAAACAACGACTACACAGGGGTAATTATAGGTCATAAATATGTCGTAAAATAATAAATCGTAAAATCTGTCAGAAATCACGACAAGTTGGCAGTACAAGGAAAAACTCACACAACATATGTGGTGATAAAACCACATTTATTTAACCATTCATTGACCATGTTGGTGGATTGGACAAGTGATTTAAGGCATGAAGAGACATGAACAGTTGGAATGAAGGAACAAAAGTAGTCAAAGTTCACTAAGAATAAATCATTGTTACTAAGAGATGCATGTAAGAGAGATAAAACTAGAGAAAACTAGAGTGAACCCGATTGATTTAGAGTTGAACTACAACTACAACATAACAACCACAAAGTAAGTGAAGGAACCTACCTCCCAAAACAATGTCCCCACAAAATGTTGGAGCATCATCAAGAACGATGTGAAAGAAATCAAAACGTCCAACAGTTACAACAAAGGTTGAGGAAATACCTGGAGCATCGGCTTCAAATTCAAAAAAAAATTTCCATGGGGATTATATCCCACCGAGGAAAGATGCGTCGCAATTCAAAGTACCAACAGATGGGAAATACCCATTGGCAACATCACTAGTCGCAATTGGTGTAAGTATTGAAGGAGACATGCTTGGAAAGATTGTCACCCTCAGGTTTATGGATCGCGATATCATAGACGAGAAAAATTTCTTTGAGATGGCTAGGGAAAATTACTTGTGCACTAAGATCATACCGATCATAATAGAGATAGTGATGGAAACATAGGCGTGGGTGACAGAACTGGAGAATTTGGGAATACTGAACCTGATGGAGATTCCACACTTTAGACGCGACCTTGAAATTAATGTCTGTGTTAAGTTACTACTCAACTACGTCCATGGAGGGACAATGTTGATATTGGATTTATTGCACGGATAAAAGGGCTACTGAAATCCAAAGAGAATCTGACCACTTTGTTCAACAAGGAATAAGAGAGATCCCTATCAGAAGAAATGAAGTAGAATTTCCACACTTTTAGGAAGAAAATGGGATTGGATGTCATGAACATCAGTGATGATAGTATTCGGTTTACAATGCAAGCGTTGGCCTGGAAGTTGCTACACAAATGTTGTAAGGATGAAGTACCGAATGCAGTGATCACAACTGTAGAAACATGCTCTGAAGGGGTCCAAATGAACCGGGCTACCTTCTTGGTAAATCAATTTTTGAGACACTGTATCGAGGCACATGAGAAGGGTATCGAATTTCATTATTCATGGATTTTGATTTTGATTGCACTGGTAGGATGACAGGAACTGTGATATTACCAGTGCATGGGAACATCCAATAGAGGTAGTATGGTCGTGTGATATTCCAACTTATGGAATACACCAAACAAGAGAAGGAAACATGACAAGAATGTGACATTTTTTGTATACATACTATACATTTAATCGAACATACACCGCACATCTCAGTTGAGACATTGGAAATCTATTAGGACATTGTGCACTTCAAAGTAGGCTTGCACCACATGTACGTGAAGGAAAATAAGGAACCTCTGCACCAGTGGTTCCCAACCAACTATAAGTTGACAAAATATGATGTATGCTTCATTGTGAATGATTAGGAAGACAAGTGGAAAAACCTTGTAAAAAAATGGGGCACCTCGAAGATGAATAAGAACAGGATAAGAGTGATGGAGAACTGGATGAGGGGTAGGAGAATGATCAGAAAAATGGCGCGGGAGACACACCTGGGCCATCAAAAACCGAGGCACAACAAAAAATCCCCACAACAGGAGAAAAAAAAAAGGATAAGGGGAAGGAGCCGGCAAGAGGGGCGTGCGAGAAGACTAAAGCGCACAAGGAAACTCCAATTTATACTTTAATCAATGAAAACATAGACCAAATCATCTACCAAGTACGGTATTCTGTAGAGGAATTAATTAAGGAAGCAACCAGGAAACAAACAGAGCATTAAAAGAGGGTGTAGGATCAATTGGCAACACTCCAACAACTCTTAGAAGAAGCCAACGTAACAAAAGAGCACTGGATAGAGGGAGGACCGTCCATAATTCCTGGGAATGAAGCAGAGACTTTGCATCCAGTCTTAAACCAACTCACAATTGAGACAGACACACTTTAATTTCCAATGGTTGAATTACAAGAACATGTGAACGTGATAAGACATATGAACATAGTGGTATCACAATTGTCAATACATAGATTAAAATACTTGCAAATAGGCATGTTGCAAGACATTAAGATCCCAGGAGATGAAGCACACCAGGAGCTGACAAAAATAATGGACGAAAGAGCTCATATTGAACAATAATATGCCACTGCGCTCCAGAAGAAGAGGGAAGTTGAAGGAATAGTGGAAGAAGTAATGAAATACAAGAATGAGGTTGAGGAAAGGGTAAATAAATCCCTCAAGGAAAAGGACGAAGCTGAAATTATGGCATAAAAAACATAAACGACCATCCAGAAATTATACAAGGAAATTTTGGAAGTCTCGATAGTAGTAGAAGCTACTATATAAGAACAAGTATTGAATATCAACGAAGTCATCAAAGGATTCTGATTGTAGATAGAGGACCTACAGTTGCGTAGTACGCCAGGCACACCACCAAAAGTAAGCACAAGAAGGGAGAGAATGACGATGAAAATAGTCGCCAACGTAGAGAGAGTGGAGGAAGAGTGCACCAAACTCTGTAAGGAGAGCATACAGATATGGACAAACTTAGTGGAAGATCCCAAGATGAAGGTTGTGGAGGCCAAATTAAGAGAAGCACAAGAAAAGACACAACAAGATTAAGAGAAAATAACTACACTTCCACTAGTTGAATGTATGAAAACCATTTTGGCATAGAGCCAGTCATACGTGGAAGTGGAGAAAATGAGGGATCAACAAAATATCGTTAAGTATTGCTTAGGACCATTGTAGGAAGAAGTAGTGAGAGTGATAGGTGAGCTATCCACTACAAAGGGAAAGGTAAAACAAGAAGCTCAAGAAGCATAAGAAAATATTACACCCTTGACCATGGAGGGGGCCGAAGAGATCATAGAAATAGAGGAAACGATACTAAAATAAGTGGAGGTAGCTAAGGAAGCCTCCCAAAATATCATTGAGGCATGGACGAGAAGGAAATAGGCCTAAGTGGCTCGAGACGAGCCAGATGTGACTATTGGGGGGCTATTGGAGAGGCAGTTTTGGATACAATTTTGATAAAAATCATAAGTTTAGAAGAAGTGCGCATAAAAGAATTAATAATAGGGAGTGCACAGTTTAGATGCATTCAGGAGGAGAATGCACATAAAGAGAAATAAAGCAGAAAGAGGAATAAAACAAAGGAATAAAGCATAGAGAAGAATAAAGCAGAGAATAAAGATGGAGAAGAAAGTGAGGGAAAAGGAAGGATGACAACTTGACATTCTAAAGATAGAAGGATGCTCAAAACCAGGAAGAACAACAGTCAGATTTCAAAATAAGCATGCATACGAAAAAGCAGGTGAAAGCATCCCAAACAACAAGTTAACTTGAAGTTCGCATGTATTGTAATAGGGTTTTGGGGATGACCAAAGTGGGGTTTTAAGCCCTAGAAATCATGTATAAATATGTAATGAGTTGGAAGAATAGGGATTGGTTCCCTTTTTGATGAGTTCTGCTAGGTTATGTTCTGGTCTGCTGTGTATGGGAGTTCTTCTCGAGTGGTAGGAAGGAGATGATGTAGAGAGAGAGAAAGGCTTGCATTGCAGAGAGGGTAGGCTAGGAGAAGGAGAGGATAACCATGATGTATATTTTTAAGCACAATGCGTAAGCCTAAAGAAATTACGAAACACATAATAAAGAAGCCAATCGTTGTGGACATAGCCCAGATTTAGGCTGTGTTGAATGTCTTTTGTGTGATATCTTATGGAATCTTTTTGGATGCATATTAGAGTATATTTTTCTTATGTGTAATCATGGCACAATAGTTAGGATTGTTACAATAATGAGCTTATGTTGTAATATGGAATATAATGGTAATACAAATATAATATTTGCTAAGTAACTGAAGAAGAGAACTTGCAGAATAACGTGCACAGAAAAAATAATTAAGAATGAATACAACAATAACCTCCCATTCCCTCACCACTACAGAAACCTCGTTACTGCAGTCCTAATAGATACCTCGGGTGAGACTTCATCTTCCCATGTAGGTGATGTGGAAAGGGCCGGTGTCTGAAGGATTTTATTATTCAAAGATAACTCGAACCTAGGGTCTTACAACTGTGCACAACACCAAAAATCACTCCTAGCATGATCTCTATCCTGTGCAAACCCTATACCCACTCCCTAGAATTCACCAATGTCAATGAACGAAAATAAACTATGCCCATGATTTCCTCAGGAAATACAGAGGCACCTCCTTGTTATTGCAGGGAATTTTTTCAAACACCCTGAACCATCTATCCATCCACTTGTCCTTAAATTGCTACTGGAAGCACCAATACATACAAATACATCTCTTTTGATAGGTGGTTGTAGTTTGGTTCTAGGATCAATAAATAATGGCATCAAATCTTTTTTTGTAATGTTCAAGTCTCTGACTTGGTTTTTATTGATTCCAGTCTTGTAATAGTCAAACATCATATCCTTGTATTTAGAAACACTGGTTAATTTCCCTTGGACACTTGCAATGGATGGTACAATGGTGTCCAATGAAGTGGTCAATGAAAATCAACTAGGCTCTCTTGTACTCCTTAAGTCACATATAATTGATCTCAAAGACATTAACCCTTAACCAATTTTTGTGTTTAGGTTTGTAGGTTGTGGGTTCGGTTTTTTTGTGCCTTTGTGTGGCTTTTTTCAGTTTTTGGTTGTGTCTGAGTTCCATCTTAATTATTTTTCTGCAATTTAATAAGGGAGTTTATATAGATAAGGTTTTTCTTTTTTATTCAACTTAAAAAATTACAAAAAACTTGTAATTAAATAGTTTAAGAAACTAAAAAAACAAGAAATTAAACACAAATAAATACTCGTCTTTCCTCTGAGAGGGTGTTAGGATCTTGTTGACACTTGGTAAGAAAACTTTGTCCCTTGAATTTGTTTAATATCTCCTAAAACACAAGGTGTGGTGCTCAATATGGCCAAAAATTGTGTCGCGGTCCCATTTATTGGACTCGATTGGATTGTGTGTGCATTCCTCTTAGGAATGTGCATTCCTCTTAGGAATGCACACATGTTCTTGGGAAAAAAGATGTGTTCCTTGAAACGAGCCTATGTGGCATGATGCATGGAGGTTTGTGGTTTGTCGAGCCTGTCACAACAAGAACACGTACATGTTCCTAGAAAGGTGCATGCATTCCCATGTGAGTGCATTTGTGCTCCTTTTTCGCCACTTTTTTTTCTATCAAGTTCATGCACTCACCCAACATAGAGCAACCAATGCACCACCCATAAGAGGTGTAGTGTACCACTTCCATGACCACAATAGAGAGGCACCTAAACTTCTCTTCATTGAATGCACTTAAACACAGCTAACCATTCATAACCTGAAAGTCAACAAGGTTAGCAATGTCCTCAAAAATATATATTTGAATGTATCTGGTTTGAACCTCTCCTACAATCCTATGTGGGAGATCAGGGAACGAGGGAAAATCCTCCCCTCTCTTGGAAAACCCAGTAATGAAGTATATGTCATCCTTTGTGGATTGGTACCACAAACCAGGATTGACCCTGAATGCCAATCAAGTATGATCCAAGCAATGGATCAAATAGATCAACAATAAAATGTCCCCCTTGAGGGATGTGGCCTCATAAAACTTCAATTGAGTTTGTGTTGTAATAGGGCGAGGATAAAAATCCCTCTCCCTCTCTGAGGTTTCCGATTCTCATGCAAAGTTGTATGGGTCAATCTATTGTTGCTATTGTCATTCCCAAACAACACACATATAACATAAAAAGATTCTAGTAAATGACCATTTTTATTTATTAAAAACTGAAATACTATTAATTCCCTTACTATGCATGTAGATCACTATAATTTTACACATAACTCCTTGAATAATTTCTTCCATAATATAGAAGCTAAATTTCATATTGTAATTAAAAACCCATATCCTTTAATAATTTATTCAAAGAACACTCTAAATTTTATTCCCCAAGTAAATATACATTCATATAAAGAAAACCAAAATCATTTTCTACGAAGTGAAATGCTTTCTTTCCCACACAAATACTTTATATTCATTTAAATATAAAAAATAAAAAAAACTTAAACTACTTGCTTGGCAAGACAAGTGCATACCACTAAGCCACATGCGAAAGTGTTCTTTAGTCTATTTAAAGATACACTACTAATCTGACAATGGTAAATTATACAAAAGTAAAAGATATAAAAGTATATCTAACACAAATCACTCTAACAAAACATATGATTGAATTATTAATGAAGTGATTTAGTTTGGTTGGGCAAAGTTTATTCTTTTTAATTTTTTAACAAAACATATGATTGAATTATTAATGAAGTGATTTAGTTTGGTTGGGCAAAGTTTATTCTTTTTAATTTTTTCAATGAAAGAAAACTTCTATTGATAAAACTTTATGGTCAATATTCCTTTCATTAAAGTGGAAGTATAACTTCTAAACTATTTTTATAAAATTTGAATTAAATTTACATATTTTATTATAAAAACTTTTTATAAAATTTGGATTAAATCTAGATTTATTATTATTATTTTATTATAAAGCTCGACATTCAAGTTATATTATTTTCAGTTATATTATTTTCAATTGTTAATCAAAATTATTTGACCCAGTATTGTTTATTATTATTTTTTAATTGTAAGGTGTTTCATAAAGTTACTTTGTGTTCTTGGCCTAGTGGGGTCGAGAAAATGTCGAGAAAATAGCAAGCACTGGTGCTTAAACCTGGAAGGAAGTAGCTTCTGGTCCAAAACTTTCGCTGGAAGCAAGTGTAGCAGAAGAGGCTGCCCACAATCGTGATGGGCGAATATTTTTTCTTCTGATGTGCTGCATCGTTGCCTTTGAATGATATAGAGATCACTAATATGGCTGCCACAAGCCAAAATTTTCTATTCACTGAACTCAAGAATGGATCAGATGGCTTGGAAGAATTAAGTGGCTCGGAGTACTTATTTAGACTCGGAGTACTTATTTAGAGATACACAAATAGAACACAGAGTTCTTGGTTAAAGGAATAAATTTTTTGATTCATAATGAAAAATATAATAAATTGTAATTGATAATTGATTTTTTTGTAGTTGATAACATTATTGAGTGACTTAACAATACACTCCATCATCTACTATATTACATCTCCAAAACATATTAGTTATTAATATTATTTGTCTCCAAATACTACTATTTCAGAAATATGATAAATGATGTAAAAGTTACAGGGTTAGAAATATTATAAATGATGTACAAATTACACTCTGCCAAAAGCAATACCGATACAGTAAAATATAAGGGAACATTGTTTTTATTCTTGTTGGGTTCTCCAACAGCCGTTAGTTTTGTTCTGTGATCGGTTGGTGAGACTTTGACCTAATCGGACCAGATTCAGGGTCTGGAGCAGCCGTTTGCTTCGCTGTGTTGGTTTATGATTTGCTACGAATTATTTATTAAATTTGGTATCGTTTGGGCTATGATCAGTTGGTGGGATTTTACATGTTTACAGATTCGGTACTACTTCGAAGTACTTATAAAATTGTATCGTTTGGGACTTTATTTCAATATTGTTTTATCGTGTTGATATATAATTTGGTGGCACATTACAACCAATCTCCTAGAACCGAGTCTGTGAACATGTAAAGTGCGACCGACCGGTCACCGCCCAAACGATATAAAAAATTTATAAACATTTTGTGGCAAATTATAAATCAACACGATAAAATAGTATTGAAAGCTCTGTAGCCATGCGTACTGCGTTTCAATTATTGACTATTTGCTTTACAAAATACATCGCTTCTTTCTACTGAAAAGGAAAATATAATCCAATGAGAAGTGAGTGGCAGCTGTGACAGGTACACGAACGAAGTGATGGGACGAGAACTGGATATTTGGTCAATTGGACGCTTTTCTGCCAGTAACACGGCTTTTCCGCCAATAATGGAGTAGCGAATCAGATCCGAATTTGACCTTAGTCGTTACAGACCATCACTCTTACTCACCTCCGATCACTCAAGATCACTCAAGAATCCCACTCGAGCCTCTCGCTCTTTTTGGCCCAGCTAGGGGAGTCTAAGAAGGCGGCACGTCTGGTATGCTAGGGTAAGTAAGGTAGGTATGGCGACCCCGCAGAGACACAGGTTGGTACAGAGGAAGCAGCGGATCAAGATAGGAACCTATACTATTTACTCTCACCCACAACCACCCGGCCATGAGCAGAGCAGAAATAGCCAGCCGGGAATCTCGTGTACATACCGGGTGCCGCATCGCATGTCCCTTCCAGCAATTCTTATGGACGAGGACCAATTGAACCGATCCTCTACAATAGTCAGTGAAGAATCATCCCTTGGTCAGATGGACAAAAGGTTGCCTCTCACCCATTTCAGCCTTCCTTCCTTTGCCTGCGATGCATAATGAATGCTTTTATACTGGCATAGCCTCTAACTCTCGTTGTTGGTGAAGGCCGAAAGGTTAAACGATTGTAATTATGTAAAATGATTTAAATGTATAAATGTAAATTTAATAAAAAGTTAATAGTGGAGTAAATTTGTAACTTCAATTAAGTTTGTTAATTATTTAGGTCACACAATAATTTTTTAATCATATTAAGTAAATGTTAAAAAGTAAATAGGTTAACAGAAGCTTTTAAAAATGCTGGAAAGTTATGAACATGAGATCTTGTTCATTGATTTGGAAGGACAACTAAGAATATGCTCGCATCTTCAATTGATAACCATAGGATTGAAATTTATGGTTAAAAGATCATTAAATGTTTTCATTGTTAATAGGTGTAGGCCTTTCTGCTTAATTAAGAAATTAATAAAGACTTATAAACCCTATTATGAGGTGAGACCTGTAAAGCTTATTACTTGACCATGGAATGTACTATTAAAGTATTATGTTATGTGAAGTAATCTGTTTGTGGATATATTTGAAGGTTATAGTGCTAACAGTTGGATAACACTACCTTGCCACTAAGTGAGAGTTGTTGATTGAGAAAAACACAAAATAATAATAATGTTCATCATTTTATATTAATTTAGTGATTTTATTTTTAATTTAATAAAATCATCAAAATAATAATAATCATCATTTTAACATATTTTAATATATTGTTAATAGAAAATAAATCATAAATCATTGATTTATTTTAAGTATTTAAATATTGTTAATGGAAAATAAATCATAAATCATTGATTTACTTTAAATATTTAAATATTGTTAATGGAAAATAAATCATTGATTTGCTTTTTAATTTTCTTATTGAAATGGATTTATAAGCTGAATAAAAATAACTTATAAAATAAAAATTGAATTATATTTTTTTACAAATAAATTTAAATGACTAAAATTAGCTTAATAAATTAGAGATATATCTGAAAACATGTAAAAGGAGATGACCCCATTTCATTGGATGCTTGGATAGTGTGAAAATATTATATGAAAAGCTACATCTTAATTAGTTAATCTTAGAGATTATAATTTTGTTGAATTCTGTAGTATTAATGTGCAACAATTTTAGGATAAATTCAAGGGTTAATATTGTCATTGTCATTTATATTTGATACCTATGTAAACATGTCAAATCCTAAGGTTAACATTGATCTATTTTATATAGATTGTTATTGAGAAATCCATAAAAATGTTCATAGATTTGATCTTTTATAAATTAAAATTAAACATGAATTATTAATCCATTAATCTCAATCCATTATCATAAACCTTTTAATATCCAACTAATTTTTTAATTGAAGATGACCTTACAAGTTGAATAAAAATAACATATAAAATCAAAATTGATTTTTTTTACAAATAAATTTAAATGATTATAAATTAGCTTAAGAAATTAGAGATATATCTGAAAACATGTAAAAGGAGATTACCTCATTGCATTGGATGCTTGGGAGAGTGTGAAAAAATTATATGAGAAGTTACAACTTAATAAGTTAATCTTATAGATTATAATTTTGTTGAATTATGTAGTATTAATGTGTAACAATTTTAGGGGAACTTAAAGGGTTAACATTGTCATTGTAATTTCTATTTGATACCTATGCAAACATGTCAAATCTTAAAGTTAACATTGATCTATTTTAATATAGATTGTTATTGAGAAATCCATAAAGGTGTTCATAGATTTGGTCTTTTATAAATCAAAATTAAACATGAATTATTAACCCACTAATCTCAATCCATTGCAATGAACCCTTTAATACCTAACTAATTTTTTAATTGAAGATGAAGTTACAAGTTGAATAAAAATAACTTATAAAATCAAAATTGAATTATATTTTTTTACAAATAAATTTAAATAGTGATAAATTAGCTTAATAAAGTAGAAATATATCTGAAAACATATAAAAAAAGATTACATCATTGGATTGGATGCTTGGGAGAGTGTGGAAAAATTATATGAGAATTTACAACTTAATAAGTTAATCTTATAGATTATAACTTTGTTGAATTATGTAGTATTAATGTGTAACAATTTTAGGGGAAATTCAAGGGTTAACATTGTCATTGTCATTTCTATTTGATACCTATGTAAATATGTCAAATCTTAAAGTTAACATTGATTTATTTTAATATAGATTGTTATTGAGAAATCCATAAAGGTGTTCATAGATTTGGTCTTTAATAAATCAAAATTAAACATGAATTATTAACCCACTAATCTCAATCCATTGCCATGAACCCTTTAATACCCAACTAATTTTTTAATTGAAGATGAAGTTACAAGTTGAATAAAAATAACTTATAAAATCAAAATTGAATTATATTTTTTTACAAATAAATTTAAATGGTGCTAAATAGCTTAATAAATTAGAGATATATCTGAAAACATATAAAAAGAGATTACATCATTGGATTGGATGCTTAGGAGAGTGTGAAAAAATTATATGAGAATTTACAGCTTAATAAGTTAATCTTATAGATTATAACTTTGTTGAATTATATAGTATTAATGTGTAACAATTTTAGGGGAAATTCAAGGGTTAACATTGTCATTGTCATTTCTATTTGATACCTATATAAAAAGGTCAAATCCTAAAGTAAACATTGATCTATTTTAATATAGATTGTTATTGAGAAATCCATAAAAGTGTTTATAAATTTGGTCTTTTATAAATAAAAAATAAACATGAATTATTAGCCCACTAATCTCAATCCATTGCCATTAACCCTTTAATACCCAACTAATTTGTTAATTGAAGATGAAGTTACAAGTTGAATAAAAATAACTTATAAAATCAAAATTGAATTTTATTTTTTACAAATAAATTTAAATGGTTATAAATTAGCTTAAAAAATTAGAGATATATCTGAAAACATGTAAAAGAAGATTAACTCATTGCATTGGATGTTTGGGAGAATGTGAAAATATTATATGAGAAGTTATAGCTTAATAAGTTAATCTTAGAGATTATAACTTTGTTGAATTTTGTAGTAGTAATGTGTAACAATTTTAGGTGAAATTCATGGGTTAAAGTTGGCATTGCCATTTCTATTTGATACCTATGTAAACATGTCAAATCCTAAGGTTAACATTGATCTATTTTAATATAGATTGTTATTGAAAAATTCATAAAAGTGTTTATAGATTTGGTCTTTTATATATCTAAATTAAACATGAATTATTAATCCATTAATCTCAATCCATTGTGATGAATCCTTTAATACCTAATTCATTATTTATTAAGTAAAGAATCTAAAACAACCCCAACCATGAGTTTACTAACTCCGTCTTTACTCATCCACTAACCACCATTGAACTACTAGCTCATAATGTCTCAAGTAGCTCATAATCTCCTAAGGATTGATCAACCAACCGACTAATATGTCCTAATTACTAACCCATTATCTCCCTTAATATTATGGTTCACCATGTTTTATTATAATTGAACATGGTAAATTATGATTGAATATAAATATCCATAATTAATATTACTAATCCACTATTAAGCAATCTGCTAACCTATAAACTGCTTAAACATTGTTCAACTAACCCTTTAACCCTCTAAAAGAAAAAGACGCATAACATGTTCTAATCAACTAAGCTGCTCATTACAATTGTTGTTATTATAGAAATTAAAATACTCTAACATAGGAGTAGGAGTTTGTCCCGTAATCCTGAAAAGACGTTAAATGTGAATGACAAATTAAAATATTGAAATTGAAAGGCGGTGACATATGCATGAATAAGAAAGGAGAGATTGTACCATGGCAGGGAAAAGACATATTCTGTGTAATTTTTTAAATAAGAGTTTGTACCGTGAGCATTAATATTTTCGGTGACCATTCGTATAGGATTGTTTGAAGCACAACAACAGCAATGATATTATGCGTTTCAAACTTGTCACTAGTGAGCACCGGAAAACATTGGATTCCTGACGAAATTCATTCTTTAAAGGCGTCTCTGAGCTGAGCTTATCAAACTGAAATTTGTAGGAGAAAGTAGGCACATAAAATGGGTGACGAAATATATTTGCGGGCTCTGGGATTGATTAACTTGACGCTGGCGCCTCAGCTCCTATGGGGTAACAGGAAACATGGAACGTTACAAGTCTCCGCCGGGTGGCGGTTGATCGGACAGACCATGAGCTTCATTCGAGGCATTAACTCCAGTGCTCAACCACTCCAGTTCATTCCAGTGTTTTTTTCTAGTGCTCTTGAATTAACTCTGGAATGAACTGGCGTGGTTGAGTACTGGCGTGGTTCAGCTTTCTTCCAGTGCTCAGCCACGCCAAACAAACTTGATCTGAATGTCACCCCATATTCCGATCAACTTTGTTGGGATGAGGTTGGATGGTTGTGTCTGTAGGTCCAGAATTCAGCAAACATTCTCTGCAAAGCGAAGGCAGTCAATTTGTAGATCCAGAATTCAGCAAACGTTCTCTGCAAAGCGGAGGCAGCCAATTTCAGGCCAGTCCTAGACTTCTTCGAAATCACA
>ML779827.1:73180-105464 GCA_009831015.1 Picea engelmannii | reverse complement strand
TTTCCTTCATCTCATTATTCCACAATTAAGCATGGGTTCTCTTACTCCACAAAGCGTCTTCCCGTGAGGGCTTTCACCATAAGGGGACTACTTTGGAGTTCATCCATATTTACTTCTTATCAACCATGACAAAACAATAATGATTCATATTTACATAAAACACTATTGGGTCCATTACCAAACCTTTATGCTACGGGTCTCTCTTCAAGGGTTGACATCAATGACAACCAACCTTAATCAACAGGTAGCATAGTAGATTCCTTTAGAAATCAGTTTAACCACTGAAAGGTAGATCATGGATAGCGACGATATGTATAAAAATTGAATACCATAGTTTGATGGACATAATTATGGATTATGGATAAGAAGGATGAAAACATATGTACAGGCACATGGATTTGAGGTTTGAGAAGCAGTTGTAGATGGATACAAAGAACCAACAGTTCTTCCAACAAATGACAATGGAAAGAAACTCTGTGTATATAATTCAATAGCCACAAATTATCTTATGAATGGTCTTTTTGCTTCAGTATATACCAAATTTATACATTGTATCTCCGTTAAGGAGATTTGGGACAAATTTCAAAATATTTATGAAGGAAATTCAAAAGTCAAAATAACAAAGCTTCAAAATTACAGAGGTAAATTTGAACATCTAAAAATGAAGGAACATGATAATATTGCAACTTACTTCTTACAAGTTGATGAAACAGTGAATGCAATCGTATGATTGGGAGAAGAAGTTTATGAATCTGTAATTGTTCAAAAGGTACTAAGATATCTTTCAATGAGATTTGATCACAATATCTCAATACCAGAAGAAATAACATATCTAGACTCAATAAGCATGGATGAACTACATGGAATCTTCACAGCCTATGAAATGAGAACAAAAAAGGAAAATCTAGGTATAAAAGAAACAACATTCAAAGCATCCAAAAGGTAAAATAAAAAGAGAAAGCAAAAAAAAAAGAATATAGCAACAACAGTGACATCTCGGAAGATGGTGAAGAAGTGGCCAAAATTTTTAGAAGATTGAAAAAGGGAACCGATGGCAGATATAAAGGTAACATTCCATTGATTTTTTTTAACTATGATGGTATTGGTAATTTTGATAACAAATGTCCTCACAAGAAAAAGAAAATACATGAAGAGGATGATTCAAACAACAAACAAACATATAAAGGAAAAAAAAAAAGTCTTCAAGAAAAATTTTTGCACCAAAGAAGATTGCTCCTCATTAGACGAAGATGAAGTCAATGAAAGTGAGACATAAATATTTCTATTCATGGAAATAGAAGACTCTGATAAAGAAGACACTGAAGAGGAGTATGAAGAAGCAAAAGTTGACTACAGAGAAGAACTATTGAGTGCTATAGAAGTTATAAAAATAGAAAATAAGAAAAACAAGAAACTTCAGGTAGAACTAGACAAGAAAGAAGACATTCAAAATTCAAACTATGAAGAACTAGAGAAGATGATCACTAAATTAAAGGTTCAAATAAAAGAAGATGAAATAATCGAATAAGCACTCAAAGAACAACTGGAAGAAAGAGACAATATCATTGGAAATTTGGAAGAAGAGGTTGTTACATTAAGAAAAGACCTTCAACAAAAGAATATGTAGAACAATTCAAAGGTTTTGGATAATATTATCAACAATCAAATGTCACATTATGACAAGTCAGATCTAGGATACAATCAGACAGAAAGAGACTCAAGCTCCAAAACCATAGATAAAGAAATACAACCAAGAAGCTATGCAGAAACAATTAGAGGAGACAAGAAGTTTTACATGGAAGATCACATGGACACTCCTCCACCTAGAAGAGTCAGATTTCAAAATCATTGATAGTCAGAAACAAGAAGGCCTTAGGATGAAGAAAGATTAAGAAGATTAACTCCTTTTATAAGATTTTCAACTTCCAGGTATCAAACTATCTTTTTTGGTTTATGTTATGCATGTAATAATTTTGGACATAAATTTTTAAATTGTAGAGTTAATAGAAGGAACATAAACAAATTTGAAAGTCATGCAAAAAATGGTTATCCAATAAGGACTAATGAAACAAAAAGAAGAAGCTACGACATGTTTGAATCATTGAGCACTGAAGTGGAATGCTACAAATGCAACAACTTTGGACACATGGCTAAAGATTGTAGAATGATAATCCCTCCTGGAGAATCACAACATAATAATAACAGTCATAGACATGAACCTTAGCAGAGAATATGGATAAGAAAGAATGATCAATTTAACAATGAAGAATGTACACTCACTTTATAAGATAAACACAAGAAACATGGTTGGTATGTTGACAATGGTTGTTCAAAACACATGACAGGTGATGAAGATATGTTTCTTATATTAATAAAGGAAATATATGGATCGGTGTCTTTTGGAAATGATGACTCATCTAGAATAATTGGAAATAACACAGTCATAATTAGAAGCAAGAATACCAAGGTAGAAAATGGTCTACTAGTGGAAGATATGAAACATAATCTTCTAAGTCTATGTCAAATGTGTGACCAACGTCATAAACTTATGTTCGATTTATAGAAGAGCGAGATAAGAAAATAAGGTTCAAGAAAATTGATTGCAACAACTACAAGAACTTCAAGCAACATATATGTATTAAATTAAATTGGAAATGAAAAGTGTTGTCTAGGAAAGGAAGATGAAGGTTGGCTATGACACAAAAGAATAGGTCACATAAACTTCAATAACCTCATCAAATTCAACAAAAAGGTAGCATTCAAAGAAATGTCGTAGATCACGAAACCAACCAACACATTATGAAAGCATTTTCAATGAGGAAAGAAAACAAAGACCAGGCTCCAATCAAAGGAATAATCAATGACAAGACCATTGGAAATTGTGCATACTGATCTAGTTGGACCAACTAGAACAAAGGGTTGAAAAGCTAAGAAATATTTTATGTTATTAGTTAATGATTATACAAGAATGTTTGTAGTTTTCGTTCTTAGGAATAAGTCATAAGCATTTGAAAACTTCAAGGTTTACAAGGAAATGGTTTAAAATGAAATGGTTTCAAAAATCAAATGTTTGAGATATGATAATGGAGGAGATTTTACTTCAAATAAATTTATGGATTTCTGCAACAATGATGGAATAAAAAGGCAATTCTTCATTTCTACGACACTTCAACAGAATGGAGTTTTTGAAAGAAAGAATATGACAGTATGGGAAATGCCTTGAACAATGTTAATGGATTCTAAATTGACAGATGTTTTTTGGACACATCCAATGCATACAACAATTCACATTCAAAACAAAGCAATGCTCATAAACAATAGTGAAAAAACTACCTATGAGATATGGAAAGGAATATCAACAAATGTGAAGAACTTTAGATTGTTCGAAAGAAAATGCTACATCAAAAGAGAAGATGGAAGAATGAGAAAGTTTCACTCTTGTGTGGACAAAAGCATACTTTTAGGTTACTCAAGTACAAGGAAAGAATACAAGTGTTATAGTCTAAGGCTCAAACTATTTATGGAAATAATCGATGTAACCATTGATGAAACAGGTGGACGAAAATTAAAGAAAGAAGAAAAGGAATCGATGGAACAGGTTTACGAAGAAGAAGCAAATGATGAAGAAGCAGTAGAAGGGGAAGATGAATAAGATCGGATAGAAGTAGAAGAGAAAGTTCAAAAAGTGCCTCCAAATACACTTAGAAAACAAGTACAGAAAAATCATCCTTCAGATCAGATTATCGGAAACAAGGATGCAAGAGTTGAGACTAGAAGAAGAATTTGTTCACGAGAACAACTGCACCTAACACTCTTATCTACAATTGACCCAAACAATTTTCAAGAGGAAAACAAGGATGAATTCTGTAAAAAGGACATGAATGAATAATTGGATCAAATAGAAAAGAATGACACTTGGGAATTGGTTCGAATACCAAGACACAAGAATGTGATTGGCACAAAGTGGGTTTTCAGAAATAAATTGAATGAAGATGGGCAAGTTACAAGGAACAAAGCTAGATTGGTATGTAAATGATATGCGCAGGTTGAAGGGATCGACTTTGAAGATATGTTTTCCCCAGTTTCCATAGTGAAAGAAATCCAATCGATCTTAGCTTATGCATGCTCCAAGAATATTAAAGTGTATCAAATGAATGTGAAATTATCCTTTTTTGAATGGGTAACTTGAAGAAGAAGTCTACATTAAACAACCAGAAGGATTTCAGCTGTCACAGAATGCAGATTATGTGTGTAGGTTGAAAAAGGCCTTGTATGGTATAAAACAAACTCCTAGAGCATGGTACTCTAGATTGGATAAATATCTACAACAAACAGGGTTTAGGAAATAAAGTGAAAACAACAACCTCTACATCAAGGTAACTCAAGATAGTACTTTATTAATTGAAGTTTATGTTGATGATATTATTTTTGGAAGTGATGATGACAGGTTAAGGCATAAATTTTCAAAGGATATGTAGAATGAATTTGAAATGTCATTACACATAGAACTATCATTTTTTCTAGGTCTTCATATATGTCAAAGAAACCAAGGAATTTTTATTTCTCAAACTAAGTATATGAGAGAAATGCTAAAGACATTTGGAATGAAATATTACAAACTAGTTAACACTCCTATGCAAGCCAATTTCAAGTTGAGGAAAGATGATGATTCAAAGTCTACAGACCAAAGGAAGTACATGTCAATGATTGGTATCTTACTATATGTGATAACATCCAGACTAGATGTAATGCAGGAAGTTGGACATGTGGCATGATTTCAAGCAACACCAAAGGAATCACATGCTTTAGTAGTGAAAAGGATTTTCAAATATCTCAAGGGTACAAAAGAGTTTGGATTATGGTATCCAAAAGGAAATGATATATCACTTATTGTCTACGCAGATGCAGATTGGGCAGGTTGCATTGATGACCGGCGAATCACCAGTGGAGCGAAATTCTACTTGGGTGAGTGTTTGGTATCTTGGCTAAGAAAAAAAAAGTCATCAATATCATTGTCTACAACTAAAGTAGAGTATATTGCACCAACGACATGTTGTACACAGGTTCTATGGATGAACAAAAGTTTGAGAACTATACATGTTGAGTAGGATGAGCCCATTCCTATATATTGTGATAATATAAGAACTATCAGTATCTCAAAGAATCCAGTGATGCACTCCAAGACAAAGAACATTCCAATCAAGTATAACTTTCTTCGGGAATAGCTTGTAGAGAAGAACATTAAAGTTGAATATGTGGGGACAAAAAACCATGTTGCAGATATCTTCACAAAACCACTTCCAAGGGAAGTGTTTTAGTATATTCGCCAGAGACTTAGAGTAATTCCTACTCCCATATGAATTATTTTGAATTCTTATCTTATATGTCTTATATTTACATGAGGAAGCACCATAAATAGGACAGTTAAGGTTAGGGTATTTGTTTAAGGAAGATTTTAGTCAGGGGGATCAACCCGAAGGGAAGTTCAGTTAGGGGGAGAAACCTTGAATGGGATGTTACCTTTTCCATTGATGTCAAATGGGGAGAGATTTATCAAATGCACGATAGAGAGTTATATGCTTGGAGAGAGAGCATAGAGGCATGGTTCCATGGGGAGCGATGGTCACAGGGGGAGCATGAACGATATGACTTCATTATTGGATCAGAGTGTTTCCATCAATGCCAAAGGGAGAGATTGTTAATTAATTGGGTTGGTTTTCATTGATGTCAACCCTTGAAGCAAGTATGGTAGAAAATTCTGGTAGCCCCAACAATATGATTAAGGGAATTCAGTTTGACCTATGTATAATAGTATGAATTTTAATATATTTGCAGGTAAGACTATTGTAGATGGATAGTACATGTCATGTCATTTCCAGTGATATGTGGAATGTCACATAACTCCTGATGGTTAGAGAGTTATGGCCATATGAAGTTGGAGAACCCTCATGAGTTATCTAGAGGCCCCTAGAAGGTTAGAGAAGTCAATTATTCTAGAAGCTTCTAGAAGAAGTGTACTAGTAAAATTGATGGTAACTAGGAAGTAATCATGGGTATAGTTGTTTCATTAAGAAAATAATTAATAATAAAATGGTTGCAAGAAGAAGTTAGTCAAGGGAAAATAAGTTATGAATTTACTAATTATAGAAAAGTTCGTCGCAACAAGAAGTTGTGAGTAAAGATAAATTATTTAAATAATAATGTAGTCAAAGTGGTTGCAAAGAGAAATTATTTAAATAATAAAGTGGTTCCAACAAGAAGTGGTGAGTTTACTATTTATGGATAAGTCAAAGTGGTTGCAAAAGAAATTAATTAAATAATAAAGTTAGTTGCAACTAGGAGTGGAGAACTTACAATTTGTGGAAAGTGGTTAAGTTAAGTTGAAAAAGTGGTTAAGCTAAGTGGACAAGTTCTTAGAAGTGGGTTATCCCTAAAAGAATGAAAGTGGGTTAAGTTGGTTAGAAGGTAACCCCTTGAAAAAGCTACATGGAAGTATAAATAAGAGAAAAATGTTCTCCCATTAGCACCTATTGAATATATGGTTTTGAAAGGTTATTTGGGAAAGTATTATTGATAGAGAAAAGTGCAGCAGAAAAACCGCGGAAGGAAAAGTGCGGCAGAAAATCACAACAAAAAAATTATGACAAGAAAACTACTACAGAAAAATTGCGACAACAGATTCATGACAACAAAATTGTGGTAGCAAAACCATGACAACAAAATGTTACAAGAAGAAAAAAGGTATGCATTTCATATGTGTAGTATTGAATTTATGAATCTGGTTGAGGGTTTTCCTTGTAAATATGTTGGATTACCTCTTGAAATTTTAGGGCTTGCTATAGAGTTGATATGAGGTAGATCTATTGAAGTTTAGTATTAGTTCATGTTTAAGGGCTTTTGGTTGAGATATGTTGCTGAAATTATTGGTACAGATAGAAGTTGTATAACAGTGAGGTTCTAACACAAGGTTTGAGGTACATACGTGTGGTATAGTGTTTGAGGTATATGTGATCATATCATATTGGTTGATGAGTATACAATGATAGGTTTCTCAGTGACAGATTTGACAGAACAGGTTGTGACAGTGACATATTCAATTTCTACATTTCACACTTATATTTCAGGGCAGTTGGACAGGGCAAGGATAGATGGTTGTAGCCACCTTCCAGTTGTAGCCGAAGAACATAGGGGGTTGTAGCCTCCTTTTGGTTATGGCTAGAGAATTGGGGAGTTGGAACTTCCCTTATGTTGTAGACTGAAAATAGGGGGTTAGAGCCTCCTTCTAGTTGCAACTAGAAAACAAAAGAAATTGATGCTTCCAATGAATGTAATTTTAAAAGGAAAATAAGAAAAAATATTATGTGGTTTTCTCCCACATTAGGTTTCCACGTAAAAAATATTGTTGTACTGTGTATGTATATGAATGTTCATTTGTTTATTACTGATTCACCCCCCTCTTAGTAATCCAACATATAGTTGATACTGAAATATTTACTTCTTACTAATATTTTTTAAAATGACATGTGTTAAATCCATATTAAGCATTGAAGAAATTACACATGTCCTTCATATGGAGAAGTAGACAACACCTATGTGCAGAATAATAATTTTTTTACTTTCAATTATTTTACTTAAAAGTGAATGTTGATATAAATTATTTTAGTTAAGGTTGATGTTAACATATTTCTTCAAATTTCACTTGTCAACTTTCAATTGTTATATATATATATATCTCTCTCTCTCTCTATATATATATATATATATATATATATATATATATATATATATATATATATATATANATAGTAAAATAGGTGGACATAGAAATATTTTATTTATGAACCCACATTGAAATTATTTTTTCTTATTAATATTTTGATCTCTCTCTCTCTCTCTCTCTCTCTCTCTATATATATATATATATATATTGATATTTTTAAAATTTCACGTTTCAACTTTATGTTGAGAATGAAAGGATTTACACATTTGAACTTGTGACCTCTTAGGAGGAAACACATGCTCTTAACCATTAGGCCCACTCAGGTTGTATGCACGTTAGTCATAAACAATTTTATAACCAATTCAATTGTGGTTAATCATATTGAATTATTGCTAACCAAAATTAATTGTGGTTAATCATATTGAATTATATTTAACCAAATTCAATTAAGCTAACCACAGTCGACACCAATTAGTGATATTCAAACAAAGCCATCCATGCTTAATCATATTCAACCATCCATAATTATTATAATCTATAGTAAACTAAATTCAGTTTTATTCTCACAAACCCAAGCCCCTAAGTAGAATTAACGAGGTGGAGTATTAATATTTTTACTCTTTGAATACAACTCTAAGGCCACTTTTGATTTTATAAGGGTGTTCCTCTCATCAAGAGATTTCCAACAATTGTACGCTTGCTCAAGTTTGAGATTCAAGCACAAAGTTATGGCCTCTTGAAGTTTCCATATGTGATTTCTCTCTCCTACCATGTCATAATCCGTACATGGACCCACATGTGCCAAATGACATTTCATTGTAGGTCAACCATCAAACTTCATGTATTTCGAGGCAATTTCTTCTTCAATGTATTATCACATTAGAAAAATCTTTCCTCCAAGCACTCTATCACACCCTCCTCAATTTTCTCATCACATTAAAGAAGAATTTCTCCAAAGAAACATTTCACACCCAAAAAATGGTTCTCATGTAAAATATCACCCTTGAGAACACTTTCTCATTTGCGATAGGGTTCCTCCTTTCTTTATCACATTAGCAAAAATCTTCTAGTTTTGCGACGTATTGCACATCCAAACATTTTCAAACCTGTGATGAAGTTGTAACTTCCTATTTATTGTGCCCCAAGTATTTCTCACACCTATATAAATATTTGACCATGTGATAAGGATCCCTTATGCCACAAGGCTCCATTATCATGACTCTAAAAAACTTCAACCATGCAACAAGGCTCCATTATGGCGCCTATGAAAAAATTCAAACATGCGACAAGACTCCCTCTTGCTTGACTTTCTTATCACATTGTCAGACATTTGCATCCTAGCAACATTGTATCACACCATGAAAACATTTTCCCTCAAAAACTTGCTAACTAAGCCAACCAAATCTTGAACTTTGCACCAATTCTTGAAGTCCGTGTCTATATCACACAAAGTTGGTTTTCATGCAATATAGGTTGTATCACATGAAAAATAACTTCATGCAATACGCGAAATATCGCATGAAACATTACTTCATGCGATACACCAAAAACTACCAATTTTACCTAAGGAAAATTCCTAAATTTTCTCCCTGTAAAAGGTAAGTGTTTTCTAGGGGATAACACTTTTTTAAGGAAAAGAGGATGATTAGAAAACAATATAAATAATAATTTATCTATAATTGGAGCTATATTGAATGAATGTATAGACATTCCATTTGGGTTTTCAAATGCACCCAACACTTTCATGAGTTTGATGAATGAGATTTTGAAAAAACATGTAGGAAAATTCATGGTGGGATATCTATATGATATATTAGTGTTCAACAAAACAAAAGAGGAAAACATGATGCATTTGAAGAAAGCACTAGAATGGTTTAGAAAATAGGAATTAATGATAAATATGAATAAATGTTATTTCATGAATGTAACATCCCCAACCTTCAAGTTGAGCCACACTGCTCCATAATGCTCTGTCATATCCTTGATACCACACTATAACACACACTAGACCTCACTTTTGGGTGTATGTTGCTAAACTATGACTTCTGTCAGGCACTGAATTTTCAAAATTCCTTTAATTCATCACATTAATGCCTTTGATACCAATTATTAATTAATATTCCCTACATATGAACACAATTATGTAGTCCTAACAACATATATTCCATGTGTAATTAAAATGGTTATACCACAAAATAAATAACATAATTAACCACTCAATATTCATCATAAATGCATAAAAGAACACTTATTGTTTAATGAAAATCACCAACTGGCTATAGAACTCAGACGATCCTCCCAACCATAGACTCTATTATTCATTAACTCTCAACAGGAGGTCACCAATGAGCTAGGGCTATCAATCTACTAGGGAAAAGGATACCTAAGACAAACTACGGTCCAACAACACATAACTCGGGACAAGGCCAATGGCACCAACTCTAGCAACAGTTCCACCACACGGGTTGTCCCACCCTACGAAGTGTACCCCTTCATTACTCCATATTCCTTTAGTTATACAACTTCTCTTCACAACATGATGAAAAGGAAGTCTCATAATTATGTGGCACTTGGAGAACAAGGATGATCAAAAAGAGTTATGGCACCCACTAGGCCATCACATTGAGAAACCTATTACCAACAATGCTCTCACTTAAGGAGAATTGCTCCATAGGCCTGACAACTTGTTTCTTGAAGCCCAAACCCTCAGGGATTTATAGGGTTACAATGGTACAAGGTTATAGGGAAACAATCTATCCCATAGATCACACCCCCTAGGAAATGGTAAGACTGATGGAATGGAAGAATGGAATTCTTTTCCACTTAAACCCAAAATTATATTTGCATGTTCCTATCTTGACACATGACACTCAAGGAAATACCTTTTGCTCCACTTGGTGATTTGTTCCTCCACTTAGGAACTTAGGACAAAATCATATCATAATGACTTATCAATTTTAGTAATATATTATTAAATTCCCTTGGCTTAAGCCCCCTTGACTTGTCCCCTTTCGCATAATTCATAACCCCCTTTCCCTCTCGTGGAGTCTGAGCCACCTATATTATTTTGTCTAACTTGGTCTGCATCAATGATGTATTTTATTAATATATCTGAGTGTAATACAATTTACAAAGCTAGGCTCACCAACTTTATATCACATAGGCACTCTAGCCCAAAACATATATATGTTGGGCTATGAAAAAACACCTTGCAATTACGTTTTTTTTGGGTAGAGCTTTTTTAAGTGTTTGGACTCCCATATGCCTAGAAATGATTGAGAATCTATTGTTTAAATGAATAATACTGTGATGAGATTCTTGAGACTTGTATTTGTTTCTCCATAGAGCAATAAAGAATACCATTTCCCCCAAACCCTTTGTTTGTTGTGTGTTGTGTGATTGTTTTATATTTTCTTCTCTGTTCAATAATTTTAGTTTGTGGGCTATAATTCAACAAGTGGTATTAAATAAATATTAAGGGGTGTCCTGTGAGATCTGAGGTGATGCAAACCCCCAACCCCTCTCAGGGTTTGCACGACCTCCCGGTCTAGGATCGTTAAAATTCGAGAGCTAAATCAGTTCACAGGTTCCTGCTAAACCCGAAGAAACATTTTCCATAGGTCCTTTTTCTTTCCTTGTGTGGGTCAAACGCTAAACCCGTGGGCGCTTTTCCCTAAGCACCTTTACCTTTAAAATCAATTTCAAGAACTAGCCCCCTCTCTTCGGTGAACTCCTCATGTGACCACAGGCTCTGATCAGGCGCTAACCCAAAATGCTCTAATCCAAAAATTTGGGGCACTTTGGGCTCCGAGAGTTTCAACACCACAAAACCTCAACTCCTCTGAATATGTGAACTTTGGACTTGTGAATCGGATGATCGATGATCTCCATAGATCAATGATCCATACTAATTCCATGCTCCAGGCTTTGGATTATTTCAAACATACAACCCTCCAATCCCCCAGAGTGTCAAACTGGTGAACTCACGAAGGATGATGGATCAACGATCCATGACTTCCCAACATCTAACGACTGATATATTCCTTGGGACTCCGGGCTTCGAGAGTTACCGAATGCTAACATGTTCAATCCTCTAGAGCATCAAGTCTCTTAATTAGAGGATATGTTGCCACGTGTCCTCCTCCAAAGGACGAATGGGATGGACTCCGACCTTCAGGCCTCCAGGAGTCACCACAACACTACACCATGTTTCCTCCAAAGTACCGAGTCTCTGAAGTACGAGATATGGTTCCATGTTTCACTAGTAGAAATGACCATGACTTAATCTATGATTTCAGAGCTTTGGGAGTCTCAACTCAAACCAAATTCCACCAATAGTCTTCTGGAGTGCTAACTCTCCAGACCACAGGATCTACTTCCATGTATCTCCTCCTGATCAATGGTGAGGATTTTCTCCACTCTTCGGAGCTTCGAGAGTATTGAACACTCCTCTCTTTTGTTCTCCTAGATGGTCGGTCTTCTGGACTCGACAATCCACTGACACACGTCCTTACTGGTGGATGATCTAGATCTGCTCCAGATCCCTGGGACTCCGAGAAATCCATCTCCTCCAAAACACAAACTTGAAAATATTCAAACTTACGAAGTCCAAAGGACTTCCAGGATTAACAACCATGCAACTCACATTGATTTGATGGTTGTTGATATTTGTGCCTAAATCCAATGAATGAGATCTATTCTCCTTTCCTGCACGCTTATTCTCCTATCTAGATTCAGATATGACGTTCCATATCTTCCCATAGCCAATCTAACAACTACTGTAGCTCTCCCTCTGTCTGCGGCCACACTTTCCTTTTGATGAAGGTTTTTCAATCTTTTCAAAGGCTTGGACTTTGAATCTTCCTCTGCAAGCTCGAATTCTTGGTCTCTATCTATGTTGTCTCTCCTTAGCTTTGAACTTGAAACAAGTTCACCTGTGCACACCTTGTGCTTCTCCCACAGTTAAAGACTTGGACTATGTTTTCCTTCTGCAATCCTTGCATATCTCTACGCATACTTGCGCTATCTCTCATGATATTGTAAGTGCTCAGACTTAGAAGGGTTCAATCTCTTCGTTCTCTAAAATATTTATTGTTCCTTCTTGGCACTCTATTATCATCCTCCTAAGCTTGTGGACTTTTGTAATAGTCCTCAATGCACTCCTCACACTGGCTTCAGCTCGAGTCTTGACTTTGAAGACTCACCTACACACTCCTTGTGCTTTCTCTATGCACCCCTTACAGAGCCTCCTCCTTAGAGTGTTCTGTAAATCTAGTGTGCTTCACTTGCATAGTCTTTCCTTTTGAGCTTTTACACTTTACCAAGTCTAGGTGCACTTTTTGCGGTTGCTCTCAGAGTGTTCAACAACTATGTTGTGCACTTCTTGCACTTGCTCTTTCTAAGCTTTATAAATTGTCTAGTGTGACCACATGGAACACTCTTCTTTGAACTCAAAATAGAGTTGAATTTCACTCCTTGCAATGGCTTCACAGATTTTTCCAACAAATATGGTGTGCACTCCTTGCACAAGCCTAAGATCCCAGAACACTCAAAAAAACTTAACATATATGGAAATCTATCTAATTCCTGCAAAGGGAAACATACATGCACTAATAACATTCATAAATTCACACAGTAGACATTCATAAGCAAACATTCATCATAATGATACACACATAGAAAAATCATATGCAGTGAAACCTGCTTTTGTATTAATATATGAATGCATATGTACAAATGTTTACAAAGATGGATAGCAACAAAGTGTTCAAATCTTTTCCTCTCCTCTCTTCTCCTAATTCTCAACCACAAAAACTAGTAATTCTCTTTCTAATATCCCTTCTCTACAACTACTAATAAATTATTGATACAAAGATATTTTTACAAAAGAGGGCCTCCTAGAGCCTTCCCTCCAACTACCTAGTAACATTAAATTACATTCAATAAACATCTATTATGAATCGGATCTAGATCCAACAAATTGTTAGCCATTAAAGGCGACTCTACACATTACAATAACTTGTCCTGTACAAAGAAAGTGGCTCAACTTTCCTTGAGCCTTCAAATTTTTATTACATTAAATTTTTAATGTATGCCCAAAATTTGAAAGGACCGACGTGTCCTTCTTTAGGATCTTGTCCCTCCAAGTGTGTTGATGCATTGTCTGCTGATGTGTTTGATGAGGTGGAGAGATACTCCTACATTATGAGGTCAAGTGGTTCACACATGTAGAGGTAGCAAGGGGTATAGACTGAGGAAAATCTTAGGCGATGTTGGATATAGTGGTGGTGGGAACTTGTTTCATGAATGCACAAATTGACACCTGGAATGGAGGTGCTAGTGCACTCCCATAGGTTGGTGGTATGGTAGACGAGAGAGGTTGTGGTGATGTATAGTTGCAGATGAATTTGGAAAAGGAGGTCCTAGGCTCAAACCTAGTAGGGAATTTTCACTAAAAGACAGACTGATGCTTAAACATGGAGACAATATGATTGTTTCCATAAATAGGATGGTTAGTCGAGCTTAGTCAAGGAAACAAAAGAGGAGGTAGAGTTCGAGCAAGAGCAATGGGTGGTCCCATGGGAGGGTCTAGATACAACACACCTTAATACGTTACACTCTGGATCTAGTGACATGCAACCCATGGTGGGTTTGGTGATGAAACAAGCGATGATGACAACTGTATGCATGTAAATGAGGAGTGAAGTTGTAGTGTTCATTTCTATGAAATTAAACAAGAAGGTTCTAGTCAACCTATTGAACAAGGGGATTTTTAGGAAATATAGGAAGTTATTGTTGTTGACAATAATGAAAAAATATTTCGATCATCGATGAATTTTTCAAGGGTGGTATCTCCTTAGCTTGTAATTTTTTCGCTAGGGTTTTTTCATTAGGGATGCAATCCTATAAAGGATAATTTTCTTGGTTCCATGGCTACATGGATGATGAGAAAAGGTGACCCATCGGAATTATTGGACTCCCACACAACTATGAAGAACAAATCGATGGCTTTGACTTCCAAGAAGCATAAACCAATAGTGGTAATGAGCACAAAACTCATGTTGAAAACATTTTTCTCTGGCCCATGTCCTTAGGGAATCAAGTCCTCCTCCAAATGAGGGCAGTATAGAACAAGGATATGGCCAAGGTAGTCATGGATTTGGTAATAGAGAGTTTCAATATTTTTGGATGTGACCATGGAGAAAGTTAGGTTAACCATAACAAAAATTCCTATTTGGGTCCTCATGGTGGGTTCTATCAAAACAATTCTGATTTGATTCCCAGACACCATGAGGATGGAGAAGGAACATAATCACATGGTAAAGGTGAAATGGAGTTCTTGTGTTGGGTCAGATGGAGCAGACCTTGGCATGGAAGGTGTGGAAAATATGATGTGACATGGAGATGGAGGAACATATGGATATTTGAGGTGGTTCTTGGCAATGGAGGTCAAAGAAATGGAAAGACTGAGGTTTCTAATGTAAAGTTCGAGGTGGATTTGATAATTTTTATGTAAATGAGAATATGAATGTAAGACCTAGTTAGGCATGTGTGCTCTAGTTTTTAAATGTCACTGATAAAGTTTAGATGACCTAGGTGATAGGGGGAGCATGCAGTATTCTCAGACACCTTGTATTTGAGGGAAGTTTGGTTAGTATTGGTCATGGGGGGGAATTTAGGTCAAGAATTTAGGCACATGTTTCTGGTAGCTTGTGTTTTTAAATCCCATGGATTGGATAATCCATTGAAATTATTCTAGAGGTAAGTGGTGAAGGATCACTTAGTAGGCTTGGCCAGATTTTTTCAAGGGAACAAAGTTTTATATCTCTACTAGTTATGGTGATGGAGATAAGGGATGAAGATTGTGGAATCCTATTGTTCACAAATCATCATTAGTAGAGATATGTACCATGAGATATGTAGTGATACTTTTTTTCAAACTCAAGGAATCATTGTATGGCCTAAGGTACCCAAGAAATGGTACAAGATGGTTGATTCCTTCATGGTGAGATGAAGTTTCTTAATAAGTGAGTATGATCATTGTTATTATGGCATATTCTCTATCGTGGTGTTATGTTTATGATATGCTTGTTGCAAGAAAAACATGGTTGTGATCAACATGTTAAAGACTCAATTGGACAAGAATTTTGATGAAGGATCCATGAGTAACAAAAAACATCTTGGGCATATAAGTATACATAGATAGGAAAAATGGTAATTTGTGGTTGTCACTGATGAGGTTTAGTATGAAATTTGTGAAACCGATACATATCCCTTTAGCTTTACATTGTAAGGTTTCTTCAAGTTTATGTCCTAGTAGTAAGGAAGAAAGGATTATATGTCTCATGTACCTTATGAAAATATAGTAGGAAGGTTGATGATTGTGATGGAATGTTCAAATATTTCACATGCAGTTGGTGTTGTCAGTGGAGACATGGAAACACTAGGCAAGGAGCATAGAAATGGGTGCTTCGGTATTTGAGAGTCATGAGTATTTCCTATAGTGGTTGCAGTGATTTAGTTTGTGGTTATGTTGATTAAGTGGAAGTGGAGTAGTCCATAATGGAGAAAAATGTGTAGACATGTATTGTTAGAGAAGATACAATGGTGTTTTAGTTATCTTGGATTGTATGAAGGTGATTTTTTATTCATTGCGAAAGGTATCAAGAAATTTTTGTCAAGGTGAATATTGTTGGGTTGTGACAACACACCTTGTAGTTAATTTTATTTGGGCAGAGGTTTCTCAAGATTTTGGATTTTCATATGCTTTGAAATGCTTGAGATTATCCTATTTAATGAAGAATATTGTGAGGATATTATTGAGACTTGTATTCATTTCTCCACATAGAAATGAATAATACGGTTTCCATCAAACCATTTGTCTATTGTTTGTTGTGTGATATTTTTATATCTTCTTCTATGTTCTTTAATTTTATTTTTTAGGATGGAATTCCAACAATAGATACATAGGCCCACTTTGGCCCAAAACATCCTATCTCATAAACCTATAAAACATATGTTCAATGACAACCTAGGGGTATTACATTCCCCTTCCCCTTATTTATGCATTGTCCTCGGTGCATTATATACACATGTACAATCAAAATTCTTCAAAAATATCCAAAAAGATGTCAGTACTCTTCCTGCATAGCATATTAATTCTCCCATGTTTCATCCTCAAGGTCATAGCAGGTCCACTATTTTTTTACCATCTCTATAGATCTATTCAAGAGCAGCGTGACCTTCCTATTAAATATGCACACTAGTTGGACCTGAAATTCACCCTCATGCTCCACCTAGATCACATTCCAATCAATTACATGATTAGCATAAAAAATATACTTATTAAACAAAGACACATGAAACACATTATCTATGCACATGGAGGTAGGAAGTGTAAGCATGTACGCAATAGGACCAATCCTGACTAGGATTTCAAATTATCCACAATGTCTTGCTTCCTGTTTTGGGAAGCTTCCCAATTTCAATGAACACTTCTTAGCCTTTACTTTAAAAAATACATGTTCTCCCACTTTGAATTATTTGTGCGTTCTACCTTTGTCTACATAATTTTTCTTCCTCTCATGAGAAGCCTTTAAAGTCTATTTTGTTTTCACCATCTACTCTTCCATTTCTCTGAGTAATTATTTTCCAACAACTTCTCTTTCTTCCATATCATGCTTCAAATGGGATCATCTTTAAATATGTTTGATACCCATTATTATAATAAAAATAAACTAAATGTAGACAATCTTCCCATTTTGATGGTTTATCTATCACATACATTCTTAGCATATCCTCAATCACTTGATTGACCCTTTATGTTTTTCCATCTGATTATGGGTGATATTTTGTGCTAAAATTTAAATTGGTCCCAGATCCTTTAAATAATCCTTTCTAGAAATTTGATGTGAACTTGAGATCTTTGCTAGAAACAATTTCCTTAGGAACACCATGTAGCCTGACAATTTATCTCATGTAAATTTGTACAATGTTATCTACCTTGCGAGTTAGCTTCGCTGGAATAAAATGAGTATCTTTAGTTATCTTATCCACCACCACCATTATGGAATCATGTTTCTTTATTGTTCATGGAAACTTGGTAATTAAATCAATTGTTACAAATTCAAATTTCCACTCAAGAATGAGAAATGGTTGTATAAATCCAATTGGATGTATGTGATCATCCTTTATCCTCTAACACTCTAGACATATGGCTATATAATCAACCACCTAGTTTTTCATCCCTAGACAAAAGTATTATCTCTTTATAGCTGCAAATATTTTCTAGTATCCCGTGTGCCCAAAATAATGAACATTATGCATTTCTCTTAGCACTATATTTTTAGTTCTTGAGATTTAGACACATATAATTTTCCCCTCTACATGAGGATTCCATCCTCTCTCATCTCATAATCTTCGTTTTTTTTTTTAAATTACCTTGTTGTAATGTTTCTTTTGTTTGCAAATAATATTGATCCGATTTTGTAGCTTCCAAAATTATATATTTTAGATCATATTTGTACATGCTAATGGTTGTAGCATGCATTTCATGCACCCTCTTGATGAGTGCATCATCCACTTTGTTCTCTTTTCCTTTGATATGATTTATATCAAATTCATACTAACTAAGGAGTTCTATCCATCTAATTTGTTTGGAATTCAAAGTTGGTTGTCCAAACAAATGTTTCAGAACACTATGGTCACTATGGTCTATCCTCATCTCAAATATTTTCCCCATACAATAATTCCTCCAAATATTTAAGGAATGAACTATGGCTACCAATTGTAAATCATGTGTGGCATAATCCCTCTCATGTTCCTTTAAATTCCTTGACTCATAACATATCACATGCCCATTTTGGGTAAGGACTCCACCAAGCCCTTCCTTGCATGTGTCAGTGCACACAATAAAATTCTCATTTGGATCAACAATATTCAATATTGGTGTTCTTGCTAATAAATTATTCAAGAGTTGAAAACTTTCTTCACATTCAAAGGTCCATTCAAACTTCACACCCTTCTTTTGAAAAGAAGTGATTGGATGTGAAATCCTTAAGAATCCTTTAATAAATCATCTATAATAACCCACAAGTCCCATGAATGATATCACCTCTAAGACATTCTAATTGAATGATATTGTCATTGATGTAAAATTCAATCATTGGTGATTATGTCATTGATGTCAAAGTAGTGAAGAAGATAATACATCAAGAACACATCCTCCTTGGAAGTAGTGAAGACGAGAAGACAAGTCCCCACCATGAAGACTTGAAGTTAAGTCATGAAGGAAACTTGACATTATCGCGTTTAATATACGACAATATATTACAATAATATCAAGTACCAATGGACAATAATCCCCAAAGGAAAGAAAAGGAACCTCAAAAGTGTGGTCAAGAATCCCAAAAGTTGATTAAAGAAAAAGAGTATGAATGACATTGCAAATGCATGCAAAAACTCCATGGATTGATAGTCCTCGTCAAGTCATTTCCTACGGTAGGTGGCATGCCACGTGTTTCCTCATCGTTGATGAGATATTCCCTGTTAAATATAATCATGTAACGCATGGTCAAGAAGTCCCTAAAGTCGCCCCCAATTGAAATTAACATTAAAAATAAAATAAATGATGTGTTGGTGAAGTTGGCCCCATTGCAATAAATATTAGTCAAATTAAATTTTATTTGGGTCAAGTCGGCCCTAAAAGGAGGGTGACATATCTAGTATAAATAAGGTGCCTAATACCTCATTTTTCATCATTAAATCAAATGATTTTTGAGGCAACGAAAAGGTGATTTATGAGGTAGCAAAAGAGTGATCTTTGAGGTACTGAAAATGGTGATCTTTGAGGAAGGAAAAAGGTGACTTCTGAGGCAACAAACTAAATTATATCTGATGGTGTAAGGGAGAGTTACCTGAGGTAAATAGTATAATTTTCTGAAGATGATCTGAGGCCTGTCATGTGGAAGAAATAAGGTGATTTCTGAAGTAGGTAAAGACCTATTTCTAAGGTAAGTCAAGCATGTTCTGAGCTAAGTTTTAAAACTGAGCTAAGGTGAGTTTGTTGCAGTTTTGAAGGCTTCCTTTAATAAAAATTTCAGAGATATGTTAGAGATGTTTGAGAGAATATTTGAAAAACTATTGAGATCAATTTCCATACCTACATTAAGTGAATGATAAAGCCCAAATCCAAGGCAAATTTTTGAGGAAGGAAGGTCGAGTTTAAGGCCTTCTTTGAGTAATTTTCTTAGGAAGTTCTAAAGTATGATGTAAGGAATCTCTAAGGTGAATTCTAGGGTGAAGTTTCTAAGTTTTTCTTGTGCAGATATAAAGAAAATATTGCAAGACTATTCTAGGCGAGTTGAGGCAGCTTTGGAGAAGACTACAAGGGAGAGTTATGAGGCTATGTTAAATTTGTTTTTGAGGTGATCCGAGGAAGAAAATTTAGGATTTTTTTGAGGCCACATCAAGGCATATTCTGAGGAAAATATAAGAACAATTTTAAGGGCAGTGTGAGATTTGTTAAAGTCTGTTTGCAACATCTTGTGTGAAGTTGGAGGCCTGTTCTAAGGATGATTTTTGAGGTTTTTATGAGGTGATATCTGTGGAAATTTTTGGGACATTCTTATGTGAATGATGGAGTATATATGGGCACATGTCTGAGGGATATTCAAACAAAGGATAACAATAAACTTAAGCATGCTTCAGAAGAAGCGAAGGCTGGTTGCAGGGCTGAGTTGAGTACAAGTTTAGATCCCAAGTTTCATACATTTCTTTAGCACATATTACAGGAGTGATGAGGCCAATTTAGTGTACATTTGTAGGTCCATATTTGGATTGGTTTAAGAGGAGATATGGAGCATAACTAAGGCAAGTTAATGGGTGATATTGAGGAATTTTTCCAAACATATCCTCAGGAACTTTCAAGGAGAATATGAGGGATATCTTGAGGCAATTTGTTTGACATTCATAGAGGAAAATTTGTTCCTATGCAAGTTTTCTATGTCATCTAAGGGTATCCTAGTACATCTTCAAATATGTATGTAATCAGAGTTGAGAATGTGAATTCAAATATTTCATGGTGAAGAGAATATTATTCAAGGATGAGTTTACAAGTGTATGTGCAAAAGTGAAAAACAAAGGTCCCAGTGAAGAAACAATGCAAAATATATCAAATGTGATTCTCGTGATTTTGTAAATATTGTGGAGGATATTTTATTGTATTTTGAAACTAGGATGGCAAGGTGGTACAAGGCATATGTTTAAGGTCTCCTTCAGGTTGGTGTCTGAGAAGCAAGGGTGGTTTTGTTGTGCATGGGAATATTAGTTTCTTAAGAGAGAAGGTTGGTTCTTATAGGGGAGTTGCAACTTCCTTTGATTTGGTACTCATAAAGATAGGGGGTAGGTGCCTCCTTCAAGTTGGTGCTGGTAAATTAGGGAATTGGAGCTTCCTTCAACTTGGTTCCTGTAAATCAGGGGGTTGGTGCCTCCTTCCAATTGATGATGGTAAATATTGGAAGTTGGTGCTTCCTATGGATGTAACCTTAAAGATATATATTAAAATCATTCTATGGTTTTCTCCCATATGGATTTCCACGAAAAATATCTTGTGTACTATGTTTGATGTTATGCATTGTTGAATGGAATTGTTGATAAGTTAATGTTTAAATGTGATTAAAAATGGTAAAAATTTCCCAATATTGATTCACCCACCCTCTTAGTATTGGTGAATATTCAAACAATTGGTATCAGAGTGAGGTTACTTCAAAAATAGTATAATCACTAGAAGGAAGATACTTACAAACACTCATGCACATAGAACCACTATCTAATGAGACAAATTATGAGATATGGAGCTCAAGAATGAGAGTATTTTTACAGGCAAAAGGGTTTGACATTTGGAACTCAGTAGTTTCAGGATACACCGCTCCAAATAAAAATCTGAAGACTGCAACCAAGAAGGAATTAAAAATGAACAACAAAATGGAAATGGATTCCATCTTGAATGGATTATCTGATTTGGTAAAAGTGAAAGTGGGAAAATTCTCACCAGACAAAAAACTTTGGGATAAGCTATAAAATTTCTACTCAAAGGAATCCCTTCTTGTAATCACAGAGCCAGAGAATGTTGATAAAGATAAAGAATATGTTGAGATAGAACAAGAAGAAATAAACACATCAATTCAGACATATCTAGAAGTAGAAATTGGTGAAGGTATGGTAGATCATAAAGCATAATTCTTGTGTTCCCTAGAAGAAATTGAAATACAGAGAAAAGAACTTGCAAAGAAGAAGAAGTTGCTTGATTAAAAATCAATGTAAAGGAAGCAGAAAGGAGAGAAGAAATTTTGACAAGTCATCTTGAGGAAATATATGAGGACTTGAATAAACTTGAAGAAGAATTTAATCAAGAAATAATATTTGAAAAAGAAATCATCTCCTTGAAAAACCAATTTGAAGAAGTAAGGAGAAAAAAATAACTAATGAATATCCATATGATGAAGAAATAAGAAGATTGTGAGAAACTTGAAGAAGAAGTAATCTCGTTGAGGGTTGAAGTTGAGAAGCTTAGTAAGAACTTGAAGAGATCTCAGGTACTAGAAGACATTATCAACCATCAAAGGTCACCACTCCATAAGTTAGGTTTTGGATACATTGGTGAGGCATCATGCAAATATCAGTAAGAGTGTTGAAGAATGAGGAAGATCCACAATGCCAGTAAATAAAGTTGAAGAGAAGTGTTCTAGGTTGTTGCAAAAGAAGAATTAAGAGAAGACTAAGAACTATGTAAACATTATCAAAGGAAGGGATCATGGTAAGAAAGAATCAAAGAAGAATGAATGCAGAAGAGGTGTATCTCCAAGAAGACATTCTACCTCCAGGAATCAAGGAAGCTTCAATCATCGTGAAGGAAAAAAAAGAAGATAAGATCATGATCAACTAAGGAATGAATTCAAAAGGACTGAATCAAAAATAGAATCACTTGCTTATAGGTATCAAAGTTTGTTTCTTGGTTATTGTTTTACTTGTAATAACTTTAAAAATAAAGTTGTAGATTGGTGAGCGTATGGAAGAAATGTTCAAGCAAGAGATGTTTATGTGGCTCCCTACAATATTGAATGTTACAAATGCCACAATTATGGACATAGAGCTCGTGATTGTAGAAGCATGATGGAGTCTTCCTTGAAGGAAAAAACTGCTATCAAATATAAGAAGGTTTGGAGAAGAAAGGAAAAACAAGAAGAACAGGAGAATGAAGAACTCCCAGAGATCATACTCATAGGAATTGCAAAGTTGTGAAATCATGACAAATCTATAGGAAAGAAGGAAAATGTTAGGAATCAGAATGTTGATCCTACAACTCAGCAAATTCATACATTGTTCTAAGAAATATGGCTTGGAGACTCCTAGTAATGTGAATGTTTAAGAGGGGGAGTCTAAGAAACAACTATTATAGATTAGAGAACCGTATTTCAGACAATCTGATGTGTTTTGGGAAGGCTGATTCATAATGATTTGACAACAGACTTGCGAAATGTCTTGTGATAGTTTGGTTGATTAATTCAAAGTACAATTTAGAACACATCTCCATGCAGATATGAAGGGGTCAGTTGGAAGACACAAGGAATATCATTGGCTCATGACTAGAGGATTGCAAGTATATATTCAAGCAAATGTATACTCATTGGTTTGGACACATTCTAGAATGTGTTGGACGATCTATTGTTCATGTTGCAGACTCATAGAGTTTGATTTGAAGATAGAGTATACTAGTGGACATATTTGATTCATCTTGAGAAGAAAGAATATGTGATGATTAGTTGTAGTAGATTTGAAGAAACTCTCAGATCAATGAAGTGTCATATTAGTCATCATTATGTACAATAGAGTAGTAGAGTCATGGAAAATTTTGTGACATATGGACAGAGATGAATTCATGGGATATTTGGAAGGTCTAGATGAAAATACTTGACTTGAATAAGAGAATATACATGACAGTGGATGAAAGAATGAGCTCATGAGGAATTTCATAAAGGTGTATGGACTCGTTGTCATTTTCATCAAGAGGAACGTTCAATAAATCATATGACTCATAAAAGAAGCATATTGACAAGTGGAACCAACTGGTCATAGGAAGGAAATCTATGAGAGGCACAACAAGGTAGTGGGAGATAAACCATCAGGAGGAGTTGTACTGTCGGGGGGAGTTAAAATTTTCCATTGATTTCAAAGGTGTAGAGAGAGATCAATAGAGAAATATAAGGAGCATGATCACAAGGGGAGTATGAGTGTTTCATTCAATGACAAATGGGGAGATTTTTGAATGGTGTTTTCATTGATGCCAAATTCATTCGTTGGTTATTATATCATTGATTTCAAATAAGTGAAGAAGACAAGACATGAAGAACGCATCATCCTTGGAAGAAGTGAAGAAGAGAAGGCAAGTCACATCCATGAAGACTTGAATTCAAGTGATGAAGGAACCTTGACATGAGTGCTTTTGATATATGTCAGTATATTACAATAATAGGAAGTACCAATGGACATGAATCCCCAAAGAAAAGAAAAGAAACCTCAGAAGGAACCCCGAAGGTGTGGTCAAGAAGCCCCAAATTTGATTAAAGGAAAAGAGTATGAAAGACATTCCAAATGCATGAAAAACCCCAATGTATTGATAGTACTTGTTAATATATCTCCTATTGTAGGTGGAACACCATGTGGTTCTGCATGGTTGAGGACATATTCCCTCTTAAATATTATCATGTAAGGCATGTACAAGAAGTCCCTAAAGTCTGCTCGAATTGAAATTAACATTAAAAATAAAATAAATGATGTGTTGGTGAAGTCGGCCCTATTGCAATAAATATTAGTCAAATTAAATTTTCTTTGGTTCAAGTCATCCCTAAAAGGAGGGCTCTTGATCTAGTATAAAATAAGGTGCCTATGACCTCATTTTTCATCATTAACTCAAGTGATTTCCGAGGCATGGAAAAGTTAATTTCTAAGGCAGTGAAAACATGATTTTTGAGGAAACAAAAAGGTGATCTCTGAGACACCGAAAAAGAGATCTCTGAGGTAGTGAAAATGTGACTTATGAGGTAGAAAAATAAAATATATCTGAGGTTGTAAGGGAAAGTTTCCTGAGGAAAGAAGGACAAATTTCTAAAGCTAAGAAGAGGCTTATCCTCTAGTAGAAATAAGGCAATTTCTGAGGAAATTCAAGACCTATTTCTGAGGTAAGTCAAGCCTGTTCTAAGGAAAGTTTTAAACCTGATCTAAGGTGAGTTTTCCACAGTTTTGAAGGATTTCTATAGTACAAATTTCAAATATCTCTTAAAGAAGTTTGAGAGAATATTTGTAGACTTGTTGAGAGAAATTTCCTGACCTACCTTAAGTGAAAGTTAAAGCCTAGATCCAAGGTGAATTTTTCAGGTAGGAAGGTCGAGCTTAAGGCCTTATCTGCAACCTTTTTTGAGGTAGTTCTAAAGTGTGATATAAGGCTGATGTGAGGTGAATTCTAGAGTGAATTTTCTGAGTTTTTCTTGTGCAGATAAAAAAGTGAATATTTCAAGCCTATTCTAGGCGAGTTGAGGCATATCTGAGGAAGACTACAAGGTCAAGTTTTGAGGATATGTTAAATATGGATTTGAGTTGATATAAGGTAGATAATTTAGGTTTGTTCTGAGACCACATCAAGGCCCATTCTGAGGAAAATGTCAGGACAATTGTGAGGGTAGTGTGAGATGAGTAAAAGTCTGTTTGTAACATCTTGTGTGAAGGTGAAGGCATGTTCTAAGGAAAATGTTTTAGGTTGTTATGAGGTGATTTATGTGGTAATTTAAGGGACATTCTTAAGTTCAAGATGGAGTGTATATGGGCTCAAGTATGAAGGAAAACAAAGGATAAGGAGAAACTTAAGTTTTCTTCAGAAGCAGTGAAGGTTAGTTGCAGGGCTGAGTTGAGTATAGATTTGGAGGCCAAGTTTCATAACTTTATTTAGAACACATTACAGGCACGATGATGCCAATTTAGTGTACAGTTATAGGATCATCTTTGGCATGGTTTGAAGGGATATAAGGAGAATAACTAAGGAAATTTAAGGGGTGATTTTGAAGAAGTTTTCAAAATAGACCCTGAGGCAATTTGAATGCAAATCAGAGGTAGATCCTGAGGAAATTTGTTTGACAATCATAAAAGGATATCTAGTTGTATGTAATTTTTCTATCATATTTAAGGGTATCCCAATGCAACTTCAAATATGGGTGTAATCAGAGTTGAGAATGAAAATCTAAGGATTGCATGGTGAAGTGAATACCATTCAAGGATGATTTTACAAGTGTATGTACAGAAGTGAAAAACAAAGGCCGAAGTGAAGAAAGAATGCAAAATATATCAAATGTGATTATGGTGATTTTTTGAATATTGTGGAGGATATTTTATTATATTTTTAAACTAGGGTGATAGGGTGGTGCAAGGAAAGAGATTGAAGTCTCCTTTAGGTTGGTGCCTAAGAAGAAAGTGTGGTTGGGTGGTGCATCCGAATATTGGTGTCTTCAGATAATGGGTTGGTTCTTGCAAGGGAGGTGCAACTTCCTTTGAGTTGGTTCTCATAAAGCCAGGAGGTTTGTGCCTCCTTCCAGTTGGTGCTAGTAAATTAGGGGGTTGGAGCTTCCTTTAGGTTGGTTCCTGTAAATCAGGGGGTTGGTGCCCCCTTCCATTTGATGTTGGTAAATATTTGAAGTTGGTGCTTCCTATGGATGTAATCTTCAAGATATATATTAAAAGTGTTTTGCAGTTTTCTCCTGTTTTGGTTTCCACATAAAAATCGCTTGTGTGCTATGTTTGATGTTAAGCATTGTTGAATGACATTTTTGATAACTTAATGTTTACATGTTGTGATTAAAAATGGTAAAAAGTTCCCAATACTAATTCACCCCCCCTAAATATTGGTGAATATTACAATAATTATTTGGTGATGTCCATCCTCTAATGTATTATATCTGCTTAGATTCCACTTCTATCCTTTCCTCTGAAATAATATGGCTCAAATAATGTATATGCCTCTACTAAAATGAGAACTTCCTCAACTTGTAATAGATGGTGTTCCCTCAAAAATTGTAGCACCATACTCATGTGTTCCTCATGTTCTTCCTAAAAATTAGAGTAGATAAGTATGTCATCCAATAATACAATGAAAAACTTATCCAAGTAGTTTCCAAAAATACCATTCAAAAAACACATGAAGATAGATGGTGCATTTGATAACTCAAATGGAACCAATAAAAACTCATAATGGCCATACCTTGTTCTAAATGTTATATTGATGGTATCCTCTTCTTTAATTATCACCTGATGATAGCTTGACCTAAGGTCAATATTGGAGAATATATTTTCATCTTTTAGCTGATCAAAAACATCTTTTATGATTGGAAAATGATACTTGTTCTTAACGGTAAAATTATTCAACTACCTGAAATCAATGCAAAACCTTAAGGTTCCATCCTTCTTCTTCACAAATAGCACTAGGGAACCCAAATGTGACACACTTGGTAGCATATACCCCTTCTTCAAAAGTTCTTCAAGTTTCATCTACAATTCCTTGAGCTCTAGTGTTGATCCAAAAAGGATCCAGAGAAGACTAAGGATAACTCAGAATTCACAGAAGCAACTCAGGAAGCTCAGAATGGCCTCAATAGATAGAGAAATTGAAAACATTCATATTTCTCAAAACTCAATGAAATTGACATCATTGTGAAGAGAATGTTTCAAGATTTCCAACGATGTAAACAACTCGTCAAACAGAGTTACATATCAAAATATATTCATGGTCAATGTTTTGGTCAACCTAGCCCAGTCAAAAGGGATGAGTCCACATCCGTACTGCTGATGTTAGCATCAATACAGATGATGTCAGAATCTATACAATGTATGTGACAGAGGTAGAGGTCGTATGGGACATGGAAGACATGTGGCATCTGTAACATACATGGTAGGTTGACGTGGCAGGAAGGCGACGTGGAAGGATGACTGTACAGGTGGATGACGTGGGCCAATGTTTATCTTCCATGTGGACCAGTCATGGGATTCCACATGGCAGTGGGAAATGTTCCAATGAGGGCCAGCTACTAAAAATCCAAAAATAAAAATGGGTTGACTAGCGCCAACCCCCATATCCGCTACTATAATCACAAATATCGCCATATATTGGATTAGCCAAACCATACTCTGCCAACTATATCATTATTTTCCAAAGTTAGGGGAGAACCTTGCACAATTTAAAACAAACGATCTATAGGGAGGAGGCCCACAGGTTTGACCCCGGGACCTCCCCCAATACTAGCACCTTAATACTTCTACCAACCATTGGGCCAAACAGTCGGGGTTAGTAAATCCACCCCTATTTTATTTTAAAAGGAGGTTCCACCAAGGCACGGGGAGGAGACCAGGGCACGTGACAGGACGTACCATGGCATGGAAAATTATGTAAAGGGTAGTCATCATTATAGTTTCAGGGCACAAAAACCAAGACAAATGTTCTCATGGGCATGGAAGTGCCAAACTCATATCGAGGCGTAGAGACAGTCATTTTTGGGTAATTCGATGCCATGAATCTAGTGGTGCTATCTTTTTTCTGATTTGAGAAAACATTATGCAACTTAAATCCAGAATGAAGTATAGTTATGTATTTTTCCAAATTCTTTTGTTGAGTTAATAAAAAGGACTACCCATTTGAGAGCAGGACCCAGAGACATAGTCAACCAAGGATGAACTCAGTTATCATTTTTTTTTTTTCATATATGATGTTTATGTCGCTTCATTATTGAGTTAATCCTTCTTTATGGTGCACTTCAATTTATGCTCATTTAATGCAATTCTTTAATAAGTCTCAATGATGAAAAGATCTCAGATCATGTTGGTATTAGAGTATTCATGTTTGACTTGAATTGTTGAGTGTGAATTCTTACTAGGTCCAAGCATAAACAGGTGTTACCCATGATTTTGGTCATCATGATTATGTATTGATGATGGTGTACTCAGGCTCTTCATAAGAACTTTCTCCTGAGAAAAGTTACTTTCATCTCTTCCCAGCAAACTCATTTTTGAAGAAGGTTCGCAGGCTGCTAATTTATTTGGGTGCGAGAATGACCCATTCTCGCAGGCTTCTTTAAGCCAGGGTGTGAACTTCTCGCACTGTGTTGAATAGCCAAGGTGCGAACTCTTCCTAAAGCATGGAAAAAGATGAATTCTCGATGTTTCTAGAAGGGAATCTTCTAGAAGAATGGGTTGGCATTCGAATGGTTATCCTTGTACTGGATTCCCTGATATTGTGGGATCATTGTTATCCAAGTAACTATCTCATTCTCTCCTATATATTGAGGGAATTCTCATGGAAAAGTCCTTCACACAATTCTTTCACCAATTCTCCAATGAATCTTGCTTAACCTTTTCCGTTCAAGTCGTCCAGCGCTTCCAGCACTATATCCTCTCACGCAAGACTACGGTGATTTCTCATTGCAACCCTATGCAACACATTCTGACACGTCAATTTCTAGGGGGCAAATACTCCAAATGGATTGTGATATTCCAGGAGTTTGACTTGGAATTCGAACGCGCCAAGTCCAAGAAGTCCTTAGTTTTTGATGAGTTGATATGTGACTTTCCCTATTCTGCAACAGAAAATGTAGCAACTGATTCATTACCCGATGAATCTCTTTTCCTTATTAGCACTGATGATATTTGGTATGGGGATATCATTATATATCTCCAAACCTAGAATTTTCGGCCAACTTTGTCTAGTACTGACCGACGTCGCATACGCTATCAAGCTCGTCAATACATTATCCTCGGGGATACTCTTTATCGTCGGGGGATTGACTCTGTTTTTCGACATTGCCTAACGTTCGACGAAGCCGAGAAAGCTCTGAATGACTTCCATTCTGGAGCATGTGGTGGTCATATGTCTGGGTATGCTACTGCCTAGAATATCTTATGTGCAGGGTATTGTTGGCCTTCTTTGTTTAATGACTGCATCATCGCCATTCAGAAATGCCATGCTTGCCAGACCTATAATCAAAAGATATGGTCTCATCTCGCTCCTCTTCACCCTGTGGTCTCATTTGGTCCCTTTGCGAAATGGGGCATCGATTTCATGACATGTCACCCTCACTCAGCCGGGGGGCATGGTTACATCATTGTAGCCATTGATTACTTTACGAAATGGGCCAAGGCGATGCCGACGTTTGAAAACACTAGAAAGACCGCAGCATTATTCATTTTTAATCACGTCATAGCTTGTTTTGGTGTTCCCCAAGCTATCGTCACCAATCATGGTAGCCACTTCAGAAACTTCATGATGTCTGAACTTACGGAAAAGTTGGGTCTTCGCCATGATAACTCAACGCCGTATTATCCACAAGCCAATGGACAAGTCGAAGCGATTAACAAAGTTCTCATAACTATGCTCCGATGAATGATAGGGATTCATAAAACAAGTTGGCACACAATGTTATTTTCGGCATTGTGTGCGTACCGGACATCCGTCAAGTCCACTACTAGGTTTACACCTTTTCGGTTAGTCTATGGTGTGGAAGCCATTCTCTCGATTGAATTTGAGATACCCTCTTTAAAACTAGTTGTTGAACTCCTACCTAACACTTCTGCTGAGGAAGAACGTCTATTGTATCTTATGCGATTAGACGAAACTCGACGCGATGCCACCCTAATCATAGAAGCTCAGAAAAAGCATGTCAAGGCCTAATACAACAAACATGTCAAGCCTCGCGTTTTCTCGGAAGGAGATCTTGTTCTCCTATATGATCAAGATCGAGATATGCTAGGAGCTGGAAAATTCGAAGCCATGTGGCAAGGTCCTTATATCGTCCAACGAGTTTTGGAAAAAGGAGCTTATGAGTTAGTAGATTACAATGGTATCCCTTTGAGTGAACCCAGGAATGGGTTGTACTTGAAGAAGTACTGTGCATAAAATCATCTGTGCACAAGTACTTGTATTTTTATTGTATCATACTTCTTGTGTGTTACTATAGCTTGCTTTTGTCGTTATCTGGTCTTTGCCCTTATGTGACATTGTGTTTGATTTCCAGATGTCAGAGTCTTTGCTACCCTATATTGGCTTCGCTGATGGCGCTAGCCGTAGTACTCAGAAATTTGCTTCAGCTGCATGGGCAATTTACGCCCCTACAAACGAACTTGTCTCCTTATGAGGTGTGTGCCTCAGTCATGCGACCAACAACATTGCAGAGTATAGCGCCATTATTGAATTATTGGTTGATGCTATCTCTCTCGGAATTCGTCATTTGGTTGTGCGACTTGATTCGCAGTTTTTAGTACTACAGCTAAGTAATGTCTATACTATTGGAAGTCCTACTTTGTTACGGGTGTATTTGCGAATTCACCTCCTGGAACATTATTTTGATTACATTGAATATCAACATACTCCTAGATGTCTAAATACATTAACAGATGCATTGGCTAATTATGTATTAGATAGACATTTGAATCATTTATAAATCAATCACATCAATATTCACACAATACAAGGTAAACCGATAGAAGCCGTCTATATATATAATGATCAAAAGAGTTTTTTACAAAAAGTTTGTCCGAATACCAAAATGTCAAAATCTTAAGCTCATATCTTCTACAAAGTGACGTCATGGATGATGTTCACGGTAACACACGACTACCCGAGCAACCCTACGGAGCAGTCGACTCATGGAACCTGACACTCCTATAGTATGACGCTGATTGCGTCGTGGAACCTCTTCAAGAGGCATGTCTGGAATATCTGCGGTTAGGCCCTCTAGATTTTGTTCCACTACTTGATAATCCTTAGCATATTGTGTCACTGCTGCTACCTCTCCTCGCCGTTGAATCAGAGAAGTACCAGGAGGTCGATAAGGTCCAACATCTGTGTCATCAAAAATGAATTTTGTATTTAGTTTTTGGACGAACTTATAAAACAAAAACATTTGAATATGCTAAAAATTCACAAAAACATTTAAAAAGAAAAAATGTGTGTACTTATTACCAAGTTCCCCCCACTGAGCATCCTCTGGCAGTACTAAGTCTAGATCTCCTCAGAAATCCAACCTGGCTGTAACATCCCACTCTGGCGCACTGAGAACACTTATTATTTGAGGACACTTGCTCGCAAGTGATCTGGACCCTTTTTATGTTAGACCTTTTATATTGAGTATGATGTGATTGACAGATGACGTGAGGTGTTACTATTTGATGTGGACAGGTGCTATTGACTCAGTTTTATTGAGTGTGCAGGGTTTTGACCTTGAGGATGTAGAGGCATCGGCAGGACCCCCTTGGACTCTGGACTGAGTCAGGGAGTGTGCTTTTGGGTTGATATGTTTATTATGACGTTTCGTTTGATTTCATGTTTTGATGACGACATTTCTGACATGATTATTGGTGATGCAGGATGACGATAGCTTGCCGACTTGACTCACATATGGAGTAAAGGGGCCACACACGATTGCAGAGAGGTTGAGGGAGAGGGGTGGACAGCAGCCCTGCCACCGCCTGCTAGCA
>ML779827.1:57104-68878 GCA_009831015.1 Picea engelmannii | reverse complement strand
CCAAGTAACTATCTCATTCTCTCCTATATATTGAGGGAATTCTCATGGAAAAGGTTAAGCAAGATTCATTGGAGAATTGGTGAAAGAATTGTGTGAAGGACTTAGCTTGAACAGTAGCTTGAAGACTCCAGCAAGTCTATCAATAGGTTTTGATCTTTTTCATACAAGGATTGAGCAAGTGTGTGTGTTGGAGCCAAGATCCATCGAAAGGAAGCTTGCAACATCAAGGCGATCAAGTTGTAATCTTTACTTTCAATCAATATGATACAGTGGCATGTCCCTTTCCCATAAATCTATTTTCACTTTATTGTGTAATTCCTTGATCATACACATAAGTTGTCTGTTGAATATATTTTTCTATCTTCACTTTGGTTGGTTTGTGTTGTTTTGGTCTTGACCTCACAAGAGCACCGGAGCAAAGTGGGAGCAACAGAGACTCTAGGAAGCGATATAAAGGTATGTTACTTGTTCCTTCCTACTAGCTAATTCAATGGTCAAAACTTAGGGAAAGAGTCATGTCCTGTCCTATTTTGTTCTAGATCCAGGTGGATCTAGGGAGATCTGTTAGTGTCCGCACCTACCGATTAGTCTGATAACAACAGGGGGAAGGAACTCTTAATAGTTTTAATCCGGAAGTTTTTTGTGCATCCCGAAGGAATAAAATGGTTGAAGAGGACAAGCGTGATGAATAGGAGAAAAACTTCCATATGGTCTTTTATCGCATGTCAGAAATGGTCGAGCTAATGTATGGAGACTATGAGAAGAGGATGAAGAAGAAAGGGAAGAAAAATGAAGCACATGCATATGATAATGCTTCAGTGAATCAAGGGGTTGGAGGAGACACTCCTGAGCCTCCATCTTCACCATCAAGTTCTAGTTCTTCTTCCTCTAAGCACTCTCATCATTCTCATGATTCTAGCCATAAAAATTCTTTTAAGAAACCATTATTAAAGCTTGATGTAAAATTTTCTTTACCTATTTTTAATGGAGATGCTAATCTTGAAAAGCTAGATAATTGGATCTGATAGGTTGAAGTATATTTTCATGTTCAACATATTGATAAATAGGAAGTTAAAGTGCAATTGTCTTCTCTTCGGTTGGAAGGAACCTCTCTTGTATGGTGGGAGAGAAAACTTCAGGACATAAGTAAGTGTGGTAATCTTCTTTCCTCATGGTCATAATTTAAATCAGCGATAAATAAGCAATTTTATCCATTGGTTATTTATATAAAGCAATGATGGAATGACAAACTTTAAGACAAAGTAAATGTCAAACTGTACAAATTTTCACGGAATAATTTAGGAAGAAATCTCTTGCATTAAACATTCCTTTGGATTCTTATGAAACTTTAATGAAGTATACTGGTGCACTTCACAGTTATATTCGTCATACTTTACTATTGTTTAACCCCACCAATATTGAAAAAGTTTGTGTGCAAGCCACTCACCTTGAGAATAGGGGAAATAAGGTTCAATAAGATCTCACAAGGAAACCTTCCAATCTCCCACATAAGGAGTTTAAGAAGTTTAAAAGGAAGGACAAAAATACCTTCACTGTAAAGAGAGAAGAAGGAAATCCATATTGCACTCATTGCAAGAAGAATGGTAATGGTGATGAACATTGTTGGAAACTACATCCAAAGAATAGATTGAAACAATTCGGTGGAAAGGGGAAGACAAATATTGTTGCTACAATGCAACAAGATCTTGGTTCTGATTCAGGAGACAAAGGAAATATCACAATGGTTGGAGTACAAGGTAAAGATTTCCTTCATGCTAGTTCAAATTCCAATAATGAGTCTCATGATGATGAAAGAAAAAGGAATGAATTATTTCATATAAGAGTTGTATCTAAGCACACTAACATAGATACATTATTTGATCTGGGTTCCCAAGTAAACTTGATATATGAAGCACTTGTCAAAAACATGGGTCTTGAAACTAAACCACATCCAAAGCCTTATCCTCTTGGTTGGGTATGTGATAAATCAAAACTTAATGTCACCAAGCAATGTAGGGTGATATTTGTGATTGCTTCAAAGTCGATTGATGAAGTGGAATTGGATGTTGTATCACTTTATATATGTGGCATAGTGTTGGGGAGTCCTTATCTTTATGATAGAAAAGTAGTCTTCTTTCGTCATGAGAACAAATATCACCTTACTAAAGGGGGAGTGGAATATATTTTTAGAGCCCACAACATGAGGGTAAACACAACACTTGTTAGTGCAAGACAAATGAAGAGACTCATAAACAATAATAAAAGATATGTACTCATGGTCATAAGGGAAAGGGATGTCGGAACATCCGATGCTTTTCAAGGATGTGATCCTTCTCATAATAAAGAATTAATTGATATTGTTTCTAAGTATGATGATATTTTCCAGGAACCAGATGGATTACCTCCTAAGAGGGAAATCCAACATGAAATACATCTTCAACAAGATTCTCCTCTTCCTAATGTGGGCATGTACAATACTTCAGTTGTAGAGATGAAAAAGATCAAAAAGCATGTACAAGTCTTATTGGATCAAAGAGTCATCAGGCCCAAATCATCTCCTTTTGGTTCTCCAATCTTGATGGTTCCAAAGAAGGATGGCACATGGAGAATGTGTGTCGATTACCGAGCCTTAAATAAAATCACAGTGAAAAATAGATACCCTCTTCCTCATATAGATGATTTACTTGATAAATTAAATAATGTGTTTTATTTCACTAAGTTTGATTTACACAGTGGATATTGTTAGCACTGAGAGTCACCCTCGGATTGCTAGAGGATAAACCCAGTACCCATCAAATAGGTTTGTAATGGTAAATTTATGATAGAGTGTCAAATGGATAAAAATCACCATACCAATGCTCAACACATACATTTCTAGGAAAGAATGCATAAGAAAATGAGGTATTGGCTAACTTCAGTCATTGATTTAAATATAAGTGTGGGTAGATGGAAGAATTTAATGAGAAGGATGAGTAAGTATACTGTTAACATCAATCCTTACTAGTAGACAAGTGAAGAAAAAACTCAGACATAAGAACTTCTTGATCTAAAATTTCAAACACTTATAATAATTACAACGAAATCACAATAAAGCATACATTGTAACACATCTATAATATCTCAATTGAATCATTCAATGATGAGAAAATCATAGTAAGAAAGAAGTAATATAATGGAAAATAAATTTTACTTCTATTAGGCAAAATGTCTTAGATATCATAGATAAAAACTAGAGTTTGGCTTTGTTACATTAAAACATTACATACGATATTCTATGCTCAACCATTCGAACTTGAAAACTTTAAAAGGGTGGATCAACAAGGAAGAGCAAGAAAGAGGGTAGCAAACAGTCTGCAAAGTCATTCCATTGGGCATGGAGTCAACACAACCTATAGCTCAGAGGCACTCAAGCTCATACCAGAACCAAAGGTATATATTTTATGGATGGAGGTATAAGAAAGATAACAAAAAGAAGAATATCATCAAGAAAAGATCCTCTCTGCAAAAATGAATCAAAGGATAACTAGAACAAAGATCATGAAAGGAGCAAATTACTACAAAACATTTGCATCTCATGAATCTCTTGCCTCATGAACAACGATTGATCTTTAATGCCTTCAATTCCATTCAATCTATATGAAAAGGTAAAATGATAATGAAGAACACAAATTTTGATAAACAACTCTCATAGATCTCTAATGGTATAAATGTTAATTACAACAGGCCCTCAAGCTTACAATTGAGCAACTAAATTGCTCCTCCAACTCTCTCCTCTCTTGGATCATGAATCCATCCCCTCCTCAAGAGATCCCTACTTCATTAAATACAAAATAACGTCAAAATATCCTTAGTAGTATGAATCCCATCTCTTTCATTGGATTCTATGCCTTGGAGATAGGTGTCAACAATCAAAGAGACAAAAATCCAACAAACTACTAATTTTCAGGAAATTGTTGGAAGTCATTAATAAATTGTTTCCAAATCACTGTATGAGGTCTTTAATGGAGCTAAAAATTAGGTGCAGGTGTCTCTTGACATCTAACTGATCCATGAGAATTCATTCGAGCCCTCCTTGACATGTGGAAACCTACCAACAACTATGCAAAACAGAGAGTTTGTAGCACATTTCACAACGCACTAGTGTTTTAATTGTTTCTATGAAAGTCCAAACTAGGCCAGACTAAAATTTGGTCACCAAGTCAAAAATGATATCATATTCCTCCACAAACAATTTCAGAGAAACCCACATCACCATTTTGGATTTATGATCAAATCTGAAAAAACAACTACTTCAGGAAATTTCTTAGTGAATTTCGCAGTGCCTGTGCCAATTCACAATGCCAAAGGAAAATAAAGTAGCCAAACCCTGCTTGACCTTCAAACAAGACAAAAAGGATCATGGAGTACCTGATGGCTATGAGGTTGATGTTGGTAATTTCATATTTGCACTGAGATTCCTGGAAGCTGCCTAACCTCCAACCCTCTTCTTCCACCAGTTCACAATGCCAGTTCACAACACCAAATCAAACATAGCTTGCACACTTGAATGGATTTACAATGAAAAAGGGGAGACTTTGAGTACAACCATGGAGGTGTGACCTATGAAGGTAATGATGCAAAAGAAAACAAGGTGTGACTCTTGAGGGCTTATCCTTATCATGATGGATAATCTCATGACATCAAGACCTATACATCCTATGTGTTAACAAACAACATCAGATCAGGGTTGCAGAACATGATGCATGGAAAAATTCCTTTAAAACCAAACAAGGATTGTTTGATTGGTTAGTTATGTCATTTAGGCTTTGTAATTCTTCGGAAACCTTCATGTGTGTGATGAATGATGCATTCATGCCATTTCTAGATGATTTTGTGATTTTATATTTAGACCACATTCTTATATTTAGTGGGACTTAGGATGAACATGTAAGACATGTAAAGAAAGTATTGGATAATTTACAAAGGGAAACATTGCATGTAAAATTGTCCAAATGTGAATTTGGTAAGACTGCACTTGTGTACTTAGATCATATTGTAGGAGGAGGACAATTGAAAATTGACCCTTCCAAGATTGATGTAATTGTAAATTGGCCTGAGCCTAAAAGTGTAACTAAAATACTAAGCTTCTTAGGTGCAGTCCAGTATTGGAGGAGATTCATTTCAAACTTCTCTTTTATTTCAGCTCCTTTGCATGTCTTAACCAGTATGAAGAAAACTTTTCAGTGGGGAGGAAAGCAACAAAATGGTTTCGACACTTTGAAGGAAAAGATTAGTACCGCACCAATATTAGCACTATCAAATCTTCAATAGCCTTTCAAGATCGATACATATGTCAGACGGTACGCCATGGGTACAGTATTGATGAAATATATTAAGCCTATCTGTTACCACTCTGAAACTTTTAACCAAGTTGTTTTTAACTATCCTACGTATGATAAAGAGTTGTATGCATTATTTCAAAGCGTAAGGAAATGGAATCATTACTTGTTAGGAAAATAAACAATCATACATACATATCATCAAACCTTACTTGTATCTCCAGGAACAAACCAAGCTGCAACAATATAGACATTACAGATGGATGGGTTTTCTTCAGCAATTTCATTTGGTAATCAAATACAAAAGGGGTACAAGTAACAAGGTAGATGATATGTTTTCTAGACCTCCTATTACTGCTTCTATTATTTTGAAGAATGCTTCTTTATCTCATGATAGATATGTGGAAAAATATATCATTGCTGAAGATTGTAAAGGATTATTTGAGAAGCTAACCCATGGTGCATAGTTAGAGAACTATTGTGCATGGAAAACTACTCTACCATCTTAGAAAGCTATGTATTCCTACAAGTGAACGAGTCCATGTAATACGAGAAGCTCACACTTCTCTTGTGTCTGAGAATTTTGTGGTAGGATAAAATATGGCACATCTACAGAGGTTTTGTTATTGGCCACAAATGAAAACAATTGCAACTAAATATGTAAAGGGGTGTGGGATGTGTTCTACTTGTAAGCCCACTAATAGAAAATTGGGGCTATACTCACCACTTCCTGTTCCATTCCATCCATGAGAAAGTATCTCCATTGATTTTGTAGGGGTTTTACCACTGTCTAAAAGGGGTCATGAATATTTGTATGTTGTAGTGGATAGGTTCAACAATATGTGTATCTTAATTCCATTTTAAATGGATATCACTACTAAGCATACTGCTAATCTCTTATTTTAGTATGTTTGGGTTCACTTTGGGTTACCAACATCCATTATCTCGGATCGAGATACTTGATTCCTTGGGGATTTTTGGACAAGCTTATGGAGAATGATGGGAAACAAGTTGAAGAGGAGAATTTATTTCCATCCACAGACCAATGAACATTGATTTTGTAGGGGGTTTACCACTGTCTAAAAGGGGTCATGAATATTTGTATGTTGTAGTGGATAGGTTCAACAATATGTGTATCTTAATTCCATTTTAAAATCATATCACTACTGAGCATACTGCTAATCTCTTATTTTAGTATGTTTGGGTTCACTTTGGGTTACCAACATCCATTATCTCGGATCAAGATACTCGATTCCTTGGGGATTTTTGGGCAAGCTTGTGGAGAATGATGGGCAACAAGTTGAAGAAGATCATTTCTTTCCATCCACAGACCAATGAACATACAGAGGTTGTTAACTGAATAATGATACTTTTTCTTCGAGGCTACTGTGACAAGCATCCCAAGTTATGGGATGAACAAATAAACTATGTACAACATGCTTACAATCGAGCATTACATTCCTCCACTCAGTGTTCACCTTTTGAGACAATTTTTGGGTATTTGCCTAAGGTCCCCTTTGGACTTGGTGTATGGGAGAGATGTTGATTCAAATGAAGAAAGAAATGAAGACAGTCTGCAATTTCATTCAGAGGATCCCACATGTACACCGATCAGTCATGGAACAGTTGGAGAAAAGTCAAGCACAGTATAAGGCTCGGCATGAAAAACACAAGGTTGATCATCAGTTCTAGGTTAGAGACCAAGTATGGCTTCACATCAACAAGGAGATATTTAAGGGTGAAGGCAAGAAACTCAAGCCCATACGATATGGACCCCTCACTATTTTGGATAAAAGTGGTACCAATTCTTTTCATCTAGATATTCCACATTATATGAAGATCTACTCAGTTGTAAATGTGGAAAACTTGAAACTTTTTTAGCCTCCCATGATCATGGATTGGGGTGAGGAAGTTTCAATACCTTTAGTAGATGAGTTTTCTCATGAGTACTTCGATGATTTCAAGGAATATATCATCTTGGATAGAAGGATGAGGAATTCAAATAGGGGTGATGTTGATTATCTTCAAGTGGGCTTAAAGGGAACACATCCAAGAAAGGAAAAGTGAATTGAGAAGGACAAGGTGAGGGAACTCTTCCCTCACTTATCTATTGATTTATGAAAGCTTTTGGTGGTCCAAAAATCTCTTAGTGGGAAGGCATGATTGAAAAAGGATCTAGAGAAGACTAAGGTAACTTATAATTCATAGAAGAAACTCAGGAATCTTAGAATGGCCTCAACAGAAAGAGAAAGAGAACAAATTCAAAGTTCTCAAACTCAGTGAAATTGGCATCATCGCGAAGAGCATGTCACAATATTTCCAACGATGTAAACAACTCATCAAACAAAGTTACAGATCAAAAGATATTCGTGGTCAAATTTTTTTTCAATCTAGCCCAGTCAACAAGGATGATTCAACATCAGTACAGATGATGTCAGTGTCCATACAGTGTACGTGGCACACATAGAGGCCATACGAGACGTGGAAGACATGTGGCATGGTGACTATACAGGTGGATGATGTGGGCCAATGTTTTGTTGCCACGTGGCCCACTCATGGGATGCCACATGGCAGTGGGAAAATTCCCAATGAGGGCCATCTACCAGAAATCCAAAAACAAAAATGGGCTGGTTGGCGCCAACCCCCATATCCGCCACTATAATCACAAATCCCGCCACATATTGGACTAGCCAAACCATAATCCACCAACTATATCATCATTTTCCAAAGTTAGGGGAGAACCTTCCACGGTTTAAAACAAACAAGCTATAGGGAGGAGGCCCGTGGGTTTGACCCAGGGACCTCCCCCAATACTAATGCCTTATTACTTCCACCAACTATTGGGCCAAACGGTCGGGGTTGGTAAATCCACCCCCGTTTCATTTTAAAAGGAGGTTCCTCCAAGGCATGAGGGGGAGACCAGGGCACATGACAGGTTGTACTAAGGAATGAAAAATTATGCAAGGGACAATCATGATTGCAGGCTAAGGGCATGGAAACTGAGACAAATTTTCTCAGGGACCTAGAAGTGCCATAATTAGATCGAGGCATGGAGACAATCATTTTTGGGTAATTCGATGCAATGAACCCAGTGGTGCTTTCTATTTTTTGATTTGAGCAAAGATTATGTAGCTTAACTCTAGAATGAGGTATACTTATGTAGTTTTTCCAAATTCTTTTGATGAGTTAATAAAAAGGCATACCCATTTGAGAGTAGGACCCAAAGATGTAGTTCAATAGGGATGAACTCCGTTATCAAGTTATTTGCTCATATCTGATGTTTATGTCTCTTTATTATTGAGTTACTCCTTCCTTATGGTGCACTTCAATTTATGCTCATTTAATACAATTCTTTAATAAGTCTCATCATTGAAAAGATCCCAGATCAAGCATACTCATCCTATAATGAGTATTGGATGCTAGGGCAACTCTAGGAATCAAATTAATGGAGAAATACATATCTATCTTTGGTGGAAACCTCGATATCTCTCTAAATACATCCTCATAATATTTCAATACTAGATTATTTTCAATACATGGCACTTTATCCTTAGTTTCCTTTTCCATATGGGAATCATAAATTTGACATCCTTTGCTAAATCTTATTTTCAGCTACAAGGATAAAATTATTCGGATAGATACTACCCTTGAAATACCTTGAACTATTCTCAAGTTCCCTTCCTCATCCAAACAAGTGAATGCCTTATTGTAGGAATCTAGGACATCATGATTCTTATCCAAACAATCCATATTAATTAAGAAACCATATGAACCCAAAGGTATGATATTCAAATCCTATTTTGTGCTCAATACATTCATGTCCATTGGACAATCCTTAACTAGCTCATTGATTCTTCTCTTAGCTCTTGTGGCTAGCTAAATCAACCAAGGTTTCCATTGTTCGATTCTTTGCAAATGAAATATCTCAACAAAATTAGGATCTATGTAACTATGTCTAGCTCCATAATCATTTAAAATGGCTATAGGATGATTATAAATCTTACCTTCTACTTCAATCATATAACATTGATATTATTCTTTCTTGTTGTCCAAGGCTACATAAATCCTTGGCATCCTTATGCCCATGTATTCAATTGTATCATCCTATTGTACATTGTGAATAGTCCTCATTATTTCTCCTCTGCAAGGGAAATATCTATACATATGATCTCCCTCACATCCCCAACATTTTATAGGTTGTTTCCTTGGATTTTTCCCAATGATTCTGTCATTTTGGGTTCATTCTGAGTTGGTTGTCCTTGAGAGCTATTTATAAAGAATCTTGGATTATACCCTTTCTTTCTTTGCTACATATTACTTTTTTTCTTTTCAACCCAAGATCTGTAAAAGGTTGATCCTCCTTTATGTCGATCATAAAGGAATTTGGCTCTCCTCATTTCTTCCTCAAATTCCTTGGATCATCATATTATATCATATCACTGACTATTGAAAGTAGCCCACTCAAGAATCTTTCAATATTGACCTCCTCATATTTGATGAAGTCAACATACCTCAACAACTCTAAGAATATCCTCTCATAATCATCAATGGTCATGCTCCCAAGCTTGAGTTAAAATAACTCCTTCACCTTCCTATCATAATAATGCTTGGAAACGTATTTCTTCTTAAAATACTTTCTGAACTACCTCCAAGTGATATTTCTTCTCATCACTTTTTGTTGGAATTGCATGATTTTGTCCCACCACATTGATGTTTTTTTGTTTAGCTGGTAAATTGGAATTCTAGCTTCTGTTGGCGAGGAAACTTTTTGCAATTATAAGTGTTTCCTTCTTACCAAAAACCAAGACTCTACATATTCATCTTTCTTATTCTCACCATCAAATGTAGGGGTCTTAATATTCTTGAGCTATCCCTGCAATTCATCTAACACAGACCTTCTTCTATGATGTCTGACATTGGATAGACTTGACCTACTTTTTGAATCTTAAACTACATGAGATCTAGCAGCTCAATTCCTTAGTGAATGACAATGATGTCTACTAGCACTTATAGAGTACATGGAACTTTTAGAATCTTCTCTTCTAGTATGAGGTGTGTGCTATTACGTTTTTCTTGAATCTGATTCTTCATCCATCCTCCTCTATAGCATGTTCAAACTTTGCAACAATTGAGTATTGATGTTGTTTCGTTCCTCCCAAAACCTCATGACTCTCTCATTGTCTTCTCTATAGCTCCACACATTTCTTTTCATGATTCTCATTAGCTATACTAAATCCATATTTTATGCTTTTCCTTCTCTATGCAAAATTGACTCAATCCCTGCATTATCAAAGATGATATACAACCCTTTGACTTCCTCCTCAATGATGTAAGTTCTTTGTGAATCCTCTATGTATCTGGTTCTCATTAAGAGTTTAATATACTCTATCACTACCCTTAAGTTTGAAAAAGGTGCATTTAACACACTTTTTTAGATACAAACAATGATTCTAAAATTATGGAAAATAACATGCATAATTTTTCCTTTTTAGGTCACGAGTCATCTTTCTTTTGATTTCCTATGAATTGTTCTACTTAAGTCACAATTATGGTTGAATATATGGATTTTCACATCCAATATTTTTCCGATGAATAATCCCTTGCTCAAATATGAGCTATGAGTAGGAAGTTAAAGTCATCTGAATATTGCTAATTTACCCCTTTTGTGGACTTTTCTTCTAGGTGCAATTTAATCATGGAAACCAATGTTTATCACTTGTATAAGTAAATCTGTTGGGAACCAGGGAAACTTTTGTATGCGATATAGATACAAATGATGTCATGGAATTCACAACAAGTCTCATCTTTTCAATCTTATTATCCAATAAAAAACTACAACAATCTGGAAATCACAACTTTGTCCCTTTTCACCCCTTTTTCCAGACTTCAAATTTTTAGCCACACTAGCCATCTCCCAAATTGTGCACTTTTGGAAAAACTTCACTAAACCAAAGTTGTCTGGCTTGATGAGTATACAAAATTTCTAGTACATAATGTTTTCCAATTTTTCCATCTAGGGACCATTTTTCTCATTTGAAAATCCAAAAAATCCCCAAAAAAGTGGCAACATAATTACCAACGTAACGAAAACTCTATAGAGTTCTCATTTTTTGGGGGGGCAAATTTTTTACCTCATTTTGTAAATTTATGCTACTCATAGAACCCCCCCTCCCTTTTCAGGTTGTTTTTTGATATTTTAAATCTTCTTATCCATAATGTATCCACATTATTTTTTACGATGGTTAAAATTTAGACCTGTCACATTAACAATTGATGTCAATGTGATGTCATTGTGGACAAATAATTTAAATTTTTCCTCCAATAAAAAAGCGATGCTACCAACTTAGATTTTTATTTTTTATTTTTCAAAATTTACATCAAAAAAATCAATAAATTGAAAAAAAAAACTTTGCAAGTTAGTTTTTTTTTTAAATTAAAAAAAAAAACACCCCTTTT
>ML779827.1:41081-55053 GCA_009831015.1 Picea engelmannii | reverse complement strand
TTAGTTTTTCTTTAGTCTTTTTTTTATATTTTTCAAAAAAAACAATTCTTGTTTGAGTTTTTGTTTTTCAAACATCAGGTAAATTTAAATTTTTTTTTTTTTCACCTTTGTTTTTAATGTTTTTTTTTTTAATTTGAGTTTTGAATATATTTTTTTAAATGTGTTTTTTTCTTCATTTTAAAAACAAAATATTTGCGAAGATTTTCTCCTTTCTATTTTTTTAATGTAAATTAAAAAAATTAGTTTGTAAATAAATTTTCAAGTAACCATTTGTGGTCCAATTTTGGGTTGTTTATTTGCATAGCGATCTATTTTCAATGCCACAAGTTTAAATAGGTCGTAAAGAGTTATGATTTTAATGTTTTAAAAAAAATATTTTGTTTTAGTTAGCATCACTTTTTGATTTAGGTGTTGATTTTAATGTTGTGATTTTAACCGCATTAGCAGAAATGTTACTACCGATAGCACCATGTTTTGATTTTGGGGTTGATTTTCATGTTTTTAATGCAAAAATATGGGATTTAAGGGATAGAGTCCTCATTTTGAGGTAACTGTTCTCATTAAGTCGATAATTGTGTTTGGCCCAAAATAGTGGGTTTTGGTTTGTTTCTGCATTACCATTCCAAACCCTTAGATTTTAGCCAATTCCTTCACTAGGTATTTTCATGTTTTCCATTTGAAACATCTCTAAAAATTTATTCTTAATCTGGATCTCAATCATTTAACTAGACCCGTACTTTAAAAAACATTTTAACTTTCTAGAAAATTCAAGCAGAAATAGCCAGTGGCCCTCACTTGCAATTTTGTAGGTCTCATTGCTGTAGACAAAAGCCAATTTTTTTTTATCTCAATATGAGTTATTCTTCTCCAGTTATGTCCAAAATAAGAAAATGGCTACAAACTTGTTCTTTTTTAACTGTAGGAAACTTTTTTCTATGTGGAATCCTTGTTGAATAAGTTCTTGATGTGCCCTTTTGGGTCCACATGGCACCTTGAGGTGATTCCATATCATCGCGTTGGCCACCCTAGCCCTGTCCCATCGGCCTCCATCACCTTATTCCTTCCTTACAGCCTTCTTCACTTTCCTCTTTCTTCCTTTTGTTTATTATATTATATTTTACCTTTCGGGCACCACCATACCTGGCTTACCACATGGTACCCTATTCGACCATCGATGGGATAGGGTTCCCACTTCCTCTACCATCCATTGACCTGGTGCCCCTTCATTTATCATAGGGATGGGTGGGTACCATCCCACATCCTTTGTCCCGATGGCACACAACTTGCATACTTAAAATATCTAACGATTATAGGAGTAGTTTGATGATCCACAACAATTTTACGGGGTCAAAGTACTCAAGAGTTATCGACCCTCCACTATGCGATACCATAAACCGTTGTGGCCTACGTGGCTCTCCCTCATTGATTTCACATGCTCAACAAAATTTTCAAAACTGCTCACCCCAACACGTGATACCACCAATGGTTTTGGTCTATCCCATAACCTATCATCCTGCCACAATGCTCTACCACATCACCACCAAGGCCTACCACTGTAAGGTGCCAAATCTAATATAATATGAAGAAACTTGAATTTTCAACATATATCAATGGAACAACAAAATATGAGAAGATAAACACCAGAAATAATACCATTATTCAAAGAAAGCAATGTTCACTTGCCTCTTTGAGGGGGAAACCTCTAACTGAGCAAAGCTCTATTACAATAATTCTCAAGAAAATCTTTCTCATGCCTCCTACTTTTATTTATACTAATTATATCTTCTAAAGAACATTCTATAGGAAGATTTTTCTAGAAGCAAAATCTTCTATTAGGTCTTCTTACATTGACTTGTTCACATTTATTAAATAGGCCTTACTAACTAATGTTGGCCTTTATTACATGGAAAATATATTTAGGCCTTATTAACCAATGTCGACCTTTATTACATTGAAAATATATTATTCTATACATGTGAGGGTTTAGGTCCCTATCATTCCATCCCCTTTGAAAAAGAGCCTTTTCCTCAAGGCTTAAGATGAGGAATCTGTTATAGAATGATAGTTGGTCCCCAAGTGGCATCGTCTGGTGGAATGTCCTTCCAGTGAACCAATTTTTTTTTATGGTGCACTGATGAAGATGGCGCTCTCTCTAGTCCAATATGACTTGTGACTACAACCAAATGGAACCTTCTTCATCCAACTCTGGTAGGATGGTCTGGGTCTGGAATTTGGTGCCGATCACTTTCTTCAGAAATGAGACATGAAAAATAGGATGTAGCTTGGAGTAACTAGGAAAATTTAACTGATAGGTTGCTGGCCCCATGCGTTTGATAATATTATAAGGAAAATAATTTTTTTGTACAAGTTTTTGGCACTGTTGGGATTTGATTGAAGATTGTTTGTATGGTTGGAGATAGAGAAACACCTGATCCATTTTAGAAAATTGGCATTCAAAATGACCCTAATCTTCCTACTGCTTCATGTGATTTTGAGCCATTACGAAATTGGATTTGAGTGTATGGAGAATGTTCATGAAGATGGTAATATTGCAATCAACCTCATAAACTTTGGAGACACCCGACATGTATGGGAGAACCGATGATGGATTTTTTCTATAGTCTACTTCAAAAGGAGTCATGCAAGTGGAAGTATTATAAGAGGTGTTGCACCACCATTCAACTAGGGGTAACCACTGAACTCATTGATGTTGTATGTTAGATGCAAAACACCTCAAATATGTTTCCAAACACTTGTTGACCACTTTTGTTTTTCCATAAGTATGGAGATGATAAGTTGTGTTGAGATGCAATTGAGTTCCCTAGAGAATGATTAGGTCTTGCCAAAAATTGATAGTAAAAGTGGCATCATGGTCTAAAACAATAGAATGAGGAATTAAATGGAGTTTGAAGATATTATCCATGAAAACTTGAGCCATTGTGGATGTTGTGAATGGGTGTTGAAGAGTATATAAATGAGCATATTTGGAAAGAATATCCATTACCACCATGATGACTAACTTATTGTCTTATTTGGGTAAGCCAACAAAGAAATCCATGAAAATATTCATCCAAATAGTAGGTGGAAGTGAAAGTGGTTGAGTGTACTGGGAGGTTTGATAGTATCACCCTTATTTCATTGACATGTATCACATTCGTACACAAAGGTGCATATGTTTTGTTTTATAATGTCCTAGAATAAAGATTTTTTTACTCGTTCATAAGTTTTAGTAAAACCCGAATGGCGCATTGTAGGTGAAGTGTGAAACTCAGAGAGCACCTTGGGTTTAAGGGTCGACTATTTGCTTAAATACAAGCGAACTTTATAGTGAAACTCTTCACTATTCCAAGATTACCCTAGAGCAACTTGTGGATTCTATTGAAGTTTGTTTATTAGACTGGAAATTTTGGGGTCCTAAAACCATTCTTGTTGAATATCTTGAAGCCAATATGCTATAATGGATGAGAGGGAAAAAAGGGACCCTTCATCTTCATATTTTTTGGAAAGAGCATCATCCACCAGATTTTATTTTCCCTTATTGTAAACAATATCATAATCATATCCAAATAGATTGGTCACCCATTTTGCTTTGGGGATGAAATTTGTCATTCCAAGAGGATTTTATCATTCATTTTAATTTGAAAGCATTGTCCCAATAGATAAGGGTTCCATAGATCCATTGCATGAAAAATAGCCAACATTTCCTTTTCATAAATCAATTGGCCCAAATGTCGATCTGACAATTGTTTGTTGGTGAAATCCAAAGGTCATCGATATTCCATGAGGATTGCCACGGTTCCTCTTCTAGATGCATCACATTCCAAAAAAAAGGTATTGGTGAATTCAATTAGGGAAAGTACAGGAGTAGTTCACATAGCTTATTTCAATGCTTGGAAGGATTGGTGAGCTACTAGAGTCCAACTGAAAGAATTATTTTTAAGGAGAGCTATGAGAGGAGCCGCAATTTTTCCATAATTTTGAAAAAACTTGACATAATATCATGTTAAACCCAAGAAAATAAGTACACTTTTAAGAGTTTTAGGGCGAGGCCAATTCTACATAGCTTCAATTTTCTTGGGATTAAACCTTACACCATCCTTCCCAACAATATGACCCAGGTACCCAACTTCAGAGGTGCCAAAAACACATTTAGGCTGTCTGAGGAAACATTGGTGCTTGGAGAGGATATGGAGAACTTGATCTACTTGGGTGAGATAGCTTGGCTAGGTTTTACTATAGATGATAATCTCATCAAGTAAAACTAATAGAAAGTGACGGAGGAAAGGACGAAAGACATGATTCATGAGACTATGAAAAGTCAAGGGGGTATTGCAGAGATTCAAGGGCATGACCAAGAACCCATAGTGGACCTCATGAGTGAGAAATGTAGTCTTGGGGATGTCTTCCTCTTTCATATGTATCTAGTGGTATCCCAAATGTAGGTCAAGTTTGGTAAACTATTGATCCCCATTGAGTTCATCCAGAAGGTCATCTATGATTGGAATGAGAAATTTGTCCTTGATAGTAATTTTGTTAAGGGAACGAAAATCATGACACATGCACCAAGTTCCTTCCATATTCAGGACGATGACAATAGAGTAAGAAAAGGGGATGATACTAAGATGGATAACACCCGCTTCTAAAAATTCTTGGACAATTTTCTCAATTTCATTTTTTTTATCAAAGGGATGACGATAAGGGCGTGCATTGGGAGGAATATTTCCTGATATTAAAGGAATTGAATGGTCATGGTTTTTGTGGGAGGGGGGAAGGCCCTAGGGAGTTTGGAAAATAGTGGGATGGTGGGAAAGGATCGCTTGAAGTTTTGGGTGTACCTGGATTCTCTCAAATTCCTGAATGGAATGGAGTTGGGAAAGGATTCCAAAATGACCTTTTTGAGTAACGTTTCCATGCAGTGGGAACTGATCATCTCCGGAGACCATGTTGTAATGCCTTGGAATTTATATCTTTTTTCTTCCTATTGGAATGGCATGGTTAATTCCTTAAAATCCATGGTAATGGGAACAAGATTCAACACCAAGCAGAATGTCACAACCACCCATGTCAATAGAAAACATGTGATATTTTAGGTTATACTGACCAATTTGTAGGCACACATTTTCACAATGCCCCCCACATTTCATGGAACCACCATTGGGATTCATGATTTGAAAATTGTTAATAACATGTATATAGAAATTGACTTCTTGAGCAATGAAATGATGAATGAAATTATGAGTGCTTCCATTTTCAACTAGGATGATGACTTTCCTTTGATTAATGTAACCAATGAATTTGAGGGTTTGGGGAGAAGAAAAACCAGTGAGATCATTCAGTGAAATCAATGGTTCAACTTTAGGAGGATCATAGGGAAATGTAGGATCATTTTTTTTCGGTATCTCTTATTCAGGTGAAACCTCAACCTCTTCATCAGAAACATCCTCTGAAAATGCCATAAAAAGTTTATATTCTTTACACTTATGCCCAATAAATTATTTATTATCACAATTGTAGCAAAGACCCTTGAGTTTGCGTTCATCCATTTCTTCCCATGTTAATATTTGGACCTTGAGAGGAGGGGCATGAGGAGCAGGGGTGGTGGGTTTTTGGTGGGGAACAAAAGTGGGTTTCATGCTCTTAGCCAAGGTGACATGTTGTGCCTCCTTGACATGTTTAGTTGCTTCCAACCAAGTTTGGGGGTGAGCCATGATGACTCAGACTCATATTTCGGCCTTGAGGACACTGATAAAGCATTCCTAGAAGAAGGTATATGTCACGCCCTACATTCAAAAATCCAAGTGATCAAAGGAAACGATAAAATATTCCAATGTTCTAGACTATTTCAAGTTGGTCAGACGTCCTAAATAGATGGTGTCTATGTCAAATCATTCATACAACTTAACAACAAACTATGTCCAAGAAACATACCCTTGGCATGCATTTCGATGCCATTTCCACCATTTCCATTGTTATGGATCCAAATAGAGAATTTCATGATGAAGCTTGGCCAACTCATCGATAATTTCATGGAGGGAGAAATAGTGTTCCATCTGCGTAACCCAGGATTGTGGATCCAAGCCATCATATTTTTTCACCTCGACTTAGAGAAGACGAGGGTCATGAGGTAGGGACTTGTAATGAGAGTGCAAAGGATGGTTGGAGTCAACACATTCAATATAGAGAGGTGGGTCAGAGGAGTAAGGGCCCTAAAACAATTTCATGAATTGTTGGAGAGTGGAATTGAATTCATCAATTTGGTTACTGAGTTGTTCTTGGATGTGTTCCATTTCGGCATGAATGGAAGGAATGTCATTATGCACTTTGGAATGAAGGGAAATAAGGTCAGTGCTCAGTGTCTAATTGATTTCTTCTTAGTGAGTGGGATCCATGAGGGAATGAGGGGTGGGTCCATAGACAAAAAAGAAGATAAGTGATATATACCACTATGATTAGGGAAATGAGAGGAATCCAATGAGATAACAAGGAAATAAGGGTGTCGGGAAGGGTATGGGTCCACATGGTAGAAAAAAGGTTAACAATTATAGGTATCACAATGATCAGAGATATGTTAAGATTAATGATGTTATTAAGTTATTTTCAATTTTTTCAATGTATTTCCAAAACAACAACATAAAGAGGATCACTGAAAGAAACACAATCACAAGGTACACAACATTTTCTCCTAGGAAACCCTCATGGGGGGCAAAGCCCAACAAAAAATTCCTCAATAATAGATTTCCAATACAATTCCAAGACTAAGACCAAAAATCCAAGAATAAACTAGGACTAAGCATGCACCTCTCTTCTCCTTCCTCCTGCAACTGCAACTTCCTTCAAAATATGCACAATAGATGAGTGAGTGAGTGAATAAAAAAGTGAGTAAATGTCTAATCTTATAAATACTTGTTGATGAGGCGCTAGGGTTATGTATCTTCACATAGTAGGTTCAACTTCTTCCAAGAGTGGTTAAAACCAATTTATAAACCCTAGGGTGTGAATTTACCAATGCCACCATATAAATATGGTTTGACCAATCCACAAAAGGGGATTTGGTCTTATACAAGTCCTAGCATAATCAATCTACAAAATGGTATTTTATCTATAAGATAATAACTCAAATACAATTAGAATATTCTTCGAAGTTACAATATTTCAACACTCCCCCTTAACTGGAAGGGTATTATACTAACACAATCCAATACAACATCAACAAGAGAGGGATAGGATAGCATCATCATCAACATATGGAACACTGACGAACACATCTAAAAATCATCGAAAGTTTTTATCATGATTAATATCATCATCATTCACAGCATGGAGCTAGAGCATCATCATCATCGACATGAAGCTGAAACATGAAAATTAATTATCATAAATCTAGAATGACAATAAAACCAACCTGAGGTTGGTACACCATAATCAACAACATGAGGTTGAAACAAAAACATCATCAACATGAGGCTAAGACAAAAACATCATCATCATATGGCAAAAAAATTAGGCAGGTGCAACAACAAGATTTTGTGGTACTTTGACAGATCATCCTTACCGAACCTTCAGGATCTTCCAAAGAATCATACGATTCCCTAGGATATAAAATCCTAACAAGATATCGCATGGTGATTTGATAGACCATACTTACCGGACCTTCGGGATCTTCCCAAGAATCATAATATTCCCTAGCATATAAAATCATAATGGAGATACCACTATTGACCACAGCTGGCATATACATGCACATGTACTTTGATAGACCATCCTTATCAGACCTTTGGGATCTTCCCAGGGATGATCAATCCCCTAGGATATAAAATCCTAATGGAGCTACCCATTGTTGGTCAAGATACTATAGTATCATCAACATCACTTCCCCTTTTGAGGGAGTTCCTTTCGGACAACACCAAGCTTGTCTCGGAAGTACTCAAACTTCACACGAGACAAAGAATTGGTCAACACATGCAACCTGCTCATCTCTTCCAACATATTGGAGCTTTATAGCTCCTATCTACACCATATCACAAATGTAGTGATACCATATCTCTATGTGCTTCAACTTGTCATGGAACAATGGGTTCTCCATCATCTTTATGCAACTTTGGTTATCACATAGAATCACAGTGGCTTCCATCTCCAGATTGAATATACATGTCAACAACTTCTGAATCCATATGTCTTCACAACTGGAGAAACATGCTATAATATATTCCACTTCTTCGATGCTGAGAGAGATATTGGATTGGTTCCTACTTTGCCATGAATTCATGGCTGACCCCAAACTGAAACAACATCCTGAAGTTCTCTTTCTATCAAAATCACTTCTGGACCAATCTGAATAAGTATAACCATACAGTTTGAAGTCATGATCTCTAGTATAGTAGAGACCATAATCCAATGTACCCTTAAGGTATCTCATCACATGCTTTGCAACTACAAGGTGAACACGTATAGGCTCTACCAGACACTGACTCAAGGTGTTCACAACAAAGCATATATCTAGCTCGGTATTCATTAGATACATAAACTAACCAATAATTTGTTTGTATAGAGTAGCATCAACCAACTCTGATGAAGTATCAACCAAGAGCTTAAATTTGTTTTACATGGGTGTGTTCATGTATTTACATTCCAACATGTCAAATCTCTTCAGTTTTTCAACTGCATACTTCCCTTGGTTAAGGACGATCTTCTGTGGACTCTTCCAAACTTCAAGACCTAAGAAATAATGCATTGGGTCTAGGTCCTTCATCTCAAACGCTACAATGAGATTCTTCTTACAATCTGTGATGAGATTTTATTCTCCTGTTAAGAATAATTCATCCACATACAGTACAAATATAATTAGCTCATCATTCATAACCTTGAATTAAAGGTTAGAATCAACTTTACTCTTGGTAAAACCTAAGCTTGTCAGGAAAATATCAATTCTTCCACACCAAGCTCTAGGAGCTTGCTTTAGCCTGTACAAATATTTCTTCAACCTGTAGACATGATTCTTTCTATCTTCAACTTCAAACCCTTGTGTTTGTTCTATATAAACTTATTCTTCAATAAGACCATTTAAGAAGGCTTTTTTCACATCCATCTGGTGTAACTTCCACTTCATTTTGGTTGCAAGATATATGATGGTTCTGATATAAGTGTATATGGTTACATGAAAAAATTTCTCTTCATAATCAATTACTTCATTTTGAGAAAAACCACGAGCCACAAATCGTGCTTTATGTTTTTCAATACTTTCATCTATTGTGTGTTTTATCTTGTACATCCACTTGGAATATACCACATCTTTGTTCTTTGTTCTAGAAACTACTTCCCATACATCATTCTTTATAATGGAATGGTATTCTTCTGTCATGGAATCCACCCATTCTTTATTCTGAATGGATTCTTCAAAGAAAGAAGTTTCCTTTTCTATGAGATCACACATAAAGGAGATATAGCTGGAGAATGGCTTAGGTTTATTTCCTTGTCTCATGTTTCCTTCTGGGGAACCATACTTCTTTGCATCTTGAATACATTCTCTCACCCAAGCTGGCTTTTTCTTGTGAGAGATCATCATATGGGGAGGTTCTTGATATTAAATCATATCACGATCTTTTGGAATCTCATCTTCAGGGGTAACTGTAACTTCCTTCATGGGTTTTGCAACTTTGGGAGCTACAAGTTGTCTCTTGAGTGTTGTATATTCATCAAAGGTTACATCTTTGTTGATATCAATATGATGGTAACCTATTATGTAAATTATGAAGGACTTAGAGACCTCATAGTATCCAAAAAATATTCCCTTCTTTCTTAAGGGATACAACTTAGTTCTCTTTTCTTTTGGAATGTGTACAAATACTAGACAACCAAATATTTTGATATGGACTACTTCTGGCTTCTTTTCGGTGAAGATTTCTTCCGAGGTTTTGAATCCAAGTGCACTATGGGATAATCTATTTTCGACATAAACTGTTGTTCTTGCTTCTTTGGTCCATAAGTGCATTGGAATATCTTGATCACGAATAATAGTTTTTATTGCTTCCATAATTGTTCTAATGTTTCTTTCCGCTACACCATTTTGTTGAGGATTATAGGGAGTGTTGAGCTCCCTCTTAATCCTGACATCTCTACAAAATCTTCCAAATTCATTTGAGGTGTACTCTCCTCCATTATTTGACCTGAGTATCTTGATTTTTCTTTCAGATAAGTTTTCTACCAAGCTATGAATTCCTTGAACATTCCAAGCACTTCATCTTTTGATTTCAAGAAATAAAACCAAGTCTTATGAGAGTAATAATCAATAAATGATACATAGTATAATACCCACTTAGAGAGGTTGATGGCATTGGACCGCATACATCTGAGTGGATGATTTCCAAGGTTACTTCTTCTTTACTGTCACTCTTTGGGAAAATATTCTTTATGTTCTTTCCTTGTGCACATCCCTTGCATACACCTTCAGGATCAAACTTAAATTCTTGTAAACCTATAACTACCTTACTTACATATGGTAAGTATTTGTAGTTGATGTGATCTAGTATTATATTCCAAAGTTCATGAGTACTTTTTGTAGAGTGAGTTATGGTTACATCTGAGTGACCTTATAACTTGTAGAAACCTCTATCTTCGGTTTCAATAACAAATGCATATTTTATATTTTTTCCTTTAGTCCACATAAGAACTTCACCATCTATGAATGCAAGCCTGGAACCTTTCTTATCTAGGGATGAGATAGAAATTAATTTCTTTGTCAAACTTGGTACATAAAGTACATCCTTCATTCTCATCGGAGTTCCTGAATCCAGTTTGTAGGTGGATTCTACCATTCCTTTGATAGGGTACTGATAATCATTTCCAAGTGAAACTTTCTAGGGGAAATCCTTTTCTGTAAGACTAGAGATAATATAGTTCTAAACTATCATGTGCTTAGAGGTACCGCTATCTATGAGCTAAGTATCCTCTCCAGGTGTCACAGATCCTGAGAGGGATGGAAACAAAACATAATCTTCAATCTCTTCTTTAGTCAACTTCTTGGTTGGCTCATCATCTTTAGTTGCATGGGAATGATGTATTTTTCTATTTATCTTCTTGTATTCTTCCCTTCTGGCAGGACAATTCTTAGAAATGTGTCCCATCTTATCACAATGATAACATTGATAAGAGAAATATTTTCCCTTTCTTTGAAACTTATGATATTTTTGGAATCTCTTTGGAGGGTGAGATTCTTTACGGAAATTGGCCTCCTTTTGGAAATGAGACCTTTTCTTTCCTCCTTTAGCATGAAAACCTAGGGTTTTATCTTCATCCCTTAATAGTACGACTTCTTGGTTGGTCACTCTTGCTTATTCTTGAACACATTCTTCCCATAGACTGTCAAATTGGAGTTTCTCTTTTCTTCCAGAGATAGTTTGGATGAAGGAATCCCAAGGTATTTTGAGGCCATTAAGAGTTTTCATTATGAGTTCATCTTCATCTAAGTTATCTCCAATTTCTTCTAACTATTCCTTGAATGAGAAACCCTTGAGAAATAGTCTTGAACTATTTCTCCTTTCTACATCTTTGTATTATTGAGTTGAGTTCTTAGATTCATTTTCCGGTTAATGTTCTTTCCTTCATACATTATGGTTAGGGAATAAAACATATATTTGGGAGTATTATTAGAATACACTTGAGGCATCAAGTTCTCTTTAATGGAATCTACAATTATTCTTTTAGCCCTAATCATATCCTTCTTGTACTTATCTTTGGCTTCATCTTCTTCGGGTTTCGATACATTTTATTTTATGAATTTTGCAAGGTCATTCTCTTAAAGAATGAATGCAATTATGTACTTCCAGGCATGAAAATTTTCTACACCTTCTAACTTGTCAACAAGCTTGGTGCTTGCAGACATCTTGACCTAGAGCTAGGAAAATGACAAGAAAATGAAAGTGCCCAGAAAATGAATTTGAACTTACCAGGAGATGAGTTGGGATGATGCGAGTTGGATGGAGTTGAATTTTTTTAAAAAAATCAAGTTTTACCCCTTGAAACTTGACCTGCACAAATCTGGATTAGTACTTCTAGTATTGGTTCTTGTTTCCTAGTTTTCTAATTTTTTGGTACTAGAAAAAACTAGGGTTTGAATTTCCGGATAATTTGGCCACTGAAAAGGTGTGCTCAAGATACCAAAGGATGCGCTAGGTTAGATCGTACTTACATGGATAGTTTTTGGTCAAAAATTCGTCTCTAATAAAATCCTCAATTTTCTCGTACGACAACAATGACATTTTTAGTACACAGTGAAAGGTGATTTATTCAGTCAAGCTTTGATACCATGTTAAGATTAATGTTGTTATTAGGTTATTCTCAATTTTCTCAATGTATTTTCAAAACAAAATCATAAAGAGGATCACTGAAAGAAACACAATCACAAGGTACACAACATTTTATCCTGAGAAACCCTTGTTATCGGACAAATCGGTAGGTGCGGACACTAACTGATATCCCTAGATCCACCTAGATCTAGAACAAAACACACCAGAACATGATGCTTTCCTTAAGTTTTAGATATTGAATTTATTAACTAAAGAGGGATAGGTGACATACCGTTCAAATGTCGCTTCCTCTCGCCATTTCTATCCTATCTCCGTTCCAATGCTCATACAATGATGATCCTACAAAAGAATGAAACCAACCAAAGTGAGATCAATAGCATAAACTCAATATAAACCTATGTATGTGATCAATGAATCATACAATAAATAATAACAAGCTTTATAGGAAAGAATCATATTACTGTATCATATTAAATGTGAAAGAGAGATTACAACCATGGCCTTGCTATCATAAGGTCCCTTCCAACTGTCCTTCGTTCCCCACACACTTTCACTCCAAGAATTATGAGAGCACAGATCTGATAATATTCACAATCTATCTTGACAAAGTGTCTCATCAAGCTAATCCAAAAAGCTCCAAAGCTAACCAAAGCTAAATTTCTCCATGAGAACTCCTCTCCTTTTATAAGTTGAAGAGGATAAGGTGAAGAGGTTAGGATGATCCCACTAAATCATGAAAGTGAGTAAGATCCAAATCATTCGGATGCCACCTCACCATAGAAGTTTCTCCTTCTAGAAGATTCGAGAAAACGCTTGTTTTTCCCATGTGTAGGCATTCTCGCACCCTACCTATAGAGCAACTTGAGAACATCTCACACCCTAGCTATGGTGCAACCTGCGAGAATCAGGCATTCTCGCACACCGTCTATATAGCAACCTGCGAACTTCCTTTTTTACAGGGCTTTTACAAAGGAAAATGAAACTTCTTTTCTCAGGAAACGTTCTTCTCCCTTCTCTCTTCAGGAACTCAGGCCACTGACCCCTCTGAAGGCAAAATCCATGTTTACATCATTAACGGTCATAGGGATGATGAGTCCCTCGGAGTATGTTTAAAAAACCCTAGGAAGGAGTCGTTCGGTCCCATATGGGCCTCTCGATTTTTGTTTTACGAGTCCAAAGAAAGAAAACTCAGGGGTTTTTCATGTTTACAGTGTCTGAAAAACCTTAAAGAGAACTCTCTCAGTTCCTTTTTCGTAAAGTAGTCTGACGAATTGCAACTTCTTTTCTCAGGAAAAGTTCTTCTCCCTTCTCTCTTCAGGAACTCGGGACACTGACCCCTTTGAAGGAAACATATAGGTTTACATCATTAACGGTCATAGGGATGATGAAAATAATGTGTAACAGAGAGCCCCCCAAAGTATGAAGTTAGAACAGAGTGATAGCTGAAATACTTTGTCGAGTGTGTGTAGGGAACAAGAAACAGTCGGTCGGAAACCTGCCAACAAACAAGGAAATACAGTACAATAGTATATCATCACTGAGGTAGGCATTCCCATACTCAGAATACAAATGAATCAAAGCATAAATGCCGACATGCGAAGATCCATGTCAAGTAAGACAGGTCATGGCCACCAAACATACATTGTGGATCCATGCCAATATGACTCAAA
>ML779827.1:22906-35676 GCA_009831015.1 Picea engelmannii | reverse complement strand
CTTTGTAATTGAAAGACACTCAAAGCAAGAGACTAATCCTTCAAAACCAAACAAAGCAAAGATGGATAAAAGCAACTCAAAGAATGTCAAGAAGATTGTAAACAGATCAATATAGGCTCCAAAAGTTCAATCCAGTTGTTCAACGCAAAATTGGGCATAAAAAAATGACAAGACCCAATCCAAAAAAATTTACAAACAAGTTCGCAGGCTGGCAATGTATTACAGTGCGAGAATCAAATATTCTCACACGCTGAACAAAGGTTGACTATGAGGGGTTCACACTGGACTTAACACTAGGGTGCGAACTCAGGTGTTTCTCGTAGGCCACTAAAGGGTACAGTGCGAGAATGCCTATAAACTAGCAAAATTTTGAAAAAGGACTAAAGTTGAGTGAACCTTCAGATCCAGAGAGTCTGGATGGATCTCCCACAGACTCAGAGACCAGAAAACAAGCAATCAAAGCAATGGAAACTAGACTAACTAGGAAACAATCTGTTCCCCAATGGATTCACCAATTTTGTTATCGGACAAATTGGTAGGTGCGGACACTAATTGATCTCCCTAGATCCACCTAGATCTAGAACAAAACACACCAGAACATGACGCTTTCCTTAAGTTTTAGATATTGACTTTATTAACTAAAGAGGGATGGGTGACATACCGTTTAAATGTCGTTTCCTCTCACCATCTCCATCCTAGCTCCATTCCAACGCTCATACAATGATGATCCTGCAAAAGAACGCAACCAACCAAAGTGATAGCAATAGCATAAACTCAATATAAACCTATGTATGTGATCAAGGAATCATACAATAAAACACAACAAGATTTATAGGAAAGAATCATACTACTGTATCATATTAAATCTGAAAGAGACATTACAACCATGGCCTTGATGTCATAATGTCCCTTCCAACTGTCCTTCATTCCCCACACACTTTCACTCCAAGAATTATGAGAGCACAGATCTGATAATATTCACAATCTATCTTGACAAAGTGGCTCATCAAGCTAATCCAAAAAGCTCCAAAGCTAACCAAAGCTAACTTGCTCCATGAGAAATCCTCTCCTTTTATAAGTTGAAGAGGATAAGGTGAGGAGGTTAGGATGATGCCACTAAATCATGAAAGAAAGTAAGATCCAAACCATTCAGATGCCACCTCACCATAGAAGTTTCTCCTTCTAGAATATTCGAGAAAACGCTTGTTTTTCCCACATGTAGGCATTCTCGCACCCTGCCTATAGAGCAACCTGTGAACATCTCGCACCCTAGCTATGGTGCAACCTATGAGAATCAAGCATTCTTGCACCCTGCCTATATAGCAACCTGCGAACTTCCTTTTTAACAGGGTTTTTACAAGGGAAAATGCAACTTCTTTTCTCAGGAAAAGTTCTTCTCCCTTCTCTCTTCAGGAACTCAGGCCACTGACCCCTCTGAAGGAAATAGATAGGTTTACATCATTAAGGGTCATAGGGATGACAAAAATAATGTGTAACAACCCTCATGGGGGAGAAAACCCAGCTAAAAATTCCTCAATAATAGATTGCCAATACAATGCCAATACTAATACCAAAACTCCAAGAATAAACTAGGATTGAGCATGCACCTCTCTTCTCCTTCCTTCTGCAACTGCAACTTCCTTCAAAAGATGTGCACTAGATGAGTGAGTGAGAGAATGAGTAAGTGAGGCACCATCCTCTCTTATAAATACTTGTTAATGAGGTGCTAGTGTTATGTCTCTTCACTTAGTAGGAACGAATTCTTCCAAGAGTGGTTAAAACCACTTTATAAACCCTAGGGGCTGGCTTTACCAATGTCACTATATAGATATGGTTTGACCAATCTAAAAAAGGGGATTTGGTCTTATACAAGTCTCGACGTGATCAATCCACAAAAGGGGATTTGATATATAATATAATAACTCAAACATAATTAGAATATTCTTCGAAGTTACAATATTTCAACAAGAGAAAAGTTGAATCCAATGAGATAGGTCTCAAATAAGGGTGCAAGAAGGACCCAATCTTTTTTTTTTTAATTTTTTTTATTCTTGTGGATTTATACTCTGATATGAATAATATTGTAGTTTCAAAATTACCAAATTATTAATAGGAAAAAATGTTTAGTAGTTATGCAAACATAATGCAGGAGACATAGTTGCATGGAAATAGATCTTGTTCATTCCTTTTCTATTTTGTTTTCGTCCTAAGAGTTAGGGTTTTCAAGGTTCTTACAAACAAGGAGTTTCCCTCTGCTATATCTCTCTGATATATGTGTGGGGTAGAGAAATAGTACTTGGCCCAATATCTCACGGCACCAACTAAGGAGGCTAGACTGTACTCTTAGTTGTACTACATGATTACCTAGGTACTAGATATTATCTTCCGGAGTCTTGTTCTCGGTCGCACTATAGTAGTGAAGCGACCGATCAATTAATCTATGTTTTTTTTCAAGATACCTAGGGGGCTCTTGATATACCAAAGGTACTTGGAATAGCAGGTCTATAAATAGGTGTTGTTTAATACACTACCACTTCAATGGGTACCAACAGAGGTTACAAGGGTGTCCAACAATGTGAGCTTAAAAACCTCTTGTATTTCCTACTTGTATTCTTCCTTGACCATAGATTTATGCGATGAACGACATATCATTGTACTTTAAAGACACAGGAACATGTCTCTACCCAGAAAAAAATTGAACCCACAATTCCTGCGAAGGTAAGTTCTCTTATATCACTTGTAAGGTACCAGATGTAATATAATATGGAAAAATAGGCATATTCAGTAGATATCAATGGAACAAAAAATATGAGAAGAGAAACACCACAAATAGTACATTTATTCAAAGAAATCAATGTTCACTTTCCTCTTCAAGGGGAAACCTCCAACAAAGCAGATCTCTATTACAATAATTCTCAAGACAAGCTTTCTCATGCCTCCTACACTTATTTATACTAATTCTATCTTCTAAAGAACATTCTAGAGGAAGATATTTCTAGAAGCAGAATCTTCTATCAGGGCTTCTTACATTGAGTTGTTCACATTTATCAAATAGGTCTTACTAACTAATGTTTGCCTTTATTACATAGAAAATATATTTAGGCCTCATTAAATAATGTCGACCTTTATTACATGGAAAATATATTATTCTATATATGTGAGGAGTTAGGTCCCTAACAACCAATGTGCCACTAACCATCCATCATGTCATTCCACAACCCAATGCCACGTCACCTCACACATGGCCTCCAGAACATCGTTGACTTCATTGTATGGAAAACCCCCAAATTTGCCAAAATTTCAAAATTTTAAAAAATGCCTAAATTCAAACAAATTTTCCTGACCGCCATTGAAGATCTATACTTAGCTTATTATGGACAATTTCGACACTTTTCATGCAAATTTGACCATTTCACTATCAATTCGACACTCCTGTGTTGATTTATCAATAAATTTCATTGTAGAAATTGGGTTTCTTCTCAATTTCACCCAATTTCTCCATGGTTGTTGTGAAAATCCCAAATTCGTCCCATTAAATCCATCAAAATTTTTAGATAGAGATTAAAATTAGGGATTTTAACCCCAAATATCAATTTTCCTAGAATGTTTCCTCGAAATTTGACAGACACATTGCAGACATCCTTTGAACTTTAAATCTACAATTTCAGTTTTTGACTGCTATCTCTGGCCCATGCAGGCATGGTGTTGAATCTGTGGCTATGATACCATAATGTAACATCCCCAAACTATAGGCTAATCCATGCTACTCCATAATTCTCTATCATATCTATCATACAACATTGTAACACACCCTGAACCTCACTTATTGGCGTATGTGACTAAAATACAACTTTTGTCAGGCACTCAATTTTCAAAATTACTTCACGTCATCCCATTATTTCCTATGATATGATTTATTAATTAATATTCCCTGCCTATGAAAAATATTATGCAATCCTAACAAAATATATTCCATGCATAATTAAAATAGTTATACCACAACAAAAATAACATAATTAAGAACACAATGTTCATCATAAACACATAAAAGAACATTTATCTTTTAATGAGAATCACCAATGGGTCATAAACCTCATACATTCCTCCCATAAATAGACTTTGTTTTTCACTCACTATCAACAATCTGTCACCCCCAAGCTGGGGCTATGACTCCACCAGGGAAAATGATACCTAATCCAAAATAAGGTCCAACAACACACAACTTAGGACAAGTCCAATGGCACCAACTCTAACAAAATTTCCATCTCAAAGACTCTCATTCCCCACAACCCATCCCACCCCAAGAAGTGTTCCCCTTCACTGCTCTACATTCCTTCATCTATACCACTTCCCTTCCATGGATTTAGCAACAAGTCATCCAAGAAGTCACATAGATTGTGGCATGTGGAACACAAGGATTTTCACAAAGAGTTATGTCACCCACTAGGATAGCATACCAGGAAACATATTCTGAACAATGATCTCACTTAAGGATATTTTCTCTAGGACTGAAAACCTTCTTGTTCAAACCCAAACCCCCGAGTATTTACATGGTTTTAGTGATACAAGTTTACAGGTCAAAAAAAAATCCCCAGCTTACACTCACTATGAATGGTAAGAATGATGGAATGGACGAATGGCATGTTTTTCCACTAAAACCCAACATTATATTTTCATGTTTCTATCTTTACACATGGCACTCAAGGAACTACATTTTGATCCACTTGTCAATTTGTTCCTCCACTTAGGAACTTAGGATAAAATCATATTCTAATGACTTATTACTTATTACTTTTAGGAATATATTATTATATTCCCATGTCTTAATCCCCCTTGACTTAGCCCATTTCCCTTAATTCCTAGACCCCTTTCCCTCTTGTGGAGTCATATCCCCCCATACTCTTTCGTCTGACTTCGTCTTCAACATTGATGTATTTCATTAATATATCCGATTTTGATACAATTTACAAATCTAGAATCACCGACCTTATATTAGACATGCACTCTGGCCCAAAACATATATATACACAAACACTCTGGCCTAAAACATCCTGGCTCACTAGCCTATAAAATATATGTACATTTACAACCTCAGGTTCAACATGGGGGTATTACAATGTAGGAATAACTTGTGTACTTAGGATTTTTGATATCTTAAGTTAGAAACAAATTGAATTCAAAGAAGGTGAGACCCATCATGATTGAGTGGTCAACACTAAAGAGAACATTTGAGGTAAGAATATTCCATAGTTTAGCAAGATTATATAATAATTTTATTCTAAATATTAGTTGTATTTGTTTCCCACTAACAATATGTATGATCAAGGATGATTTATAATGGAATGCAATGAAAAAATGAGTCTTTGAATTTTAGAAAAAAATGGTGACCAAAAAACCTTGTGTTGTCATTATCAGACATTGGAAAAGTATTTCGAGGGGAAGGCAATGTAAAGTCCTTTACTAAGTCTTCAAAGTTAAATAGTAAATTTGTAATCTAAATTACTTTTCTTTTCTTGAACATGACATCTAATTTCTATTTTTGTTTTCATTACAACAAATCTATCTAATTTATGTTGATGTACTAGCAATTTTAATTAGTTTAGATATCAAATACTCAAATTATATAGTCCAAAATAGTCACAAATAGATTACACAACATATTACACATTTTCAATACATAGATACATATCATAACTTTCATTCTTAACAAAATTAATACCAGTAAAATATCTCTTGAAGAAGAAGTTTGTCCCTTTCTTTCATGTTGTTGCAAACTGCTTGAAATTGCCTGAAAACTGATTGAAACTGCCTAAAAACTGATCTTTTCCTCCCAACCAGCTAGGAACATAGCCTCTCCGGCTCCCTAGCTCCAAGAACCCTTGTGGTTTCCCGCCCCCCCCCCCAAATCCACAACAATCTCGGTGCCCCCTGTGACAGAGCTCCAACAAGCTCCTCCACAAAACCACAACCAGATCCTCCAAACAGATCCCATAATACCATCCTCCCCAAAATAATGCCCCCCCCCTCAATTAGGTGTCAACCACCTTATCCTGTTTTCATTAATGGGTTGATCTTCTGATACAAAATAATAATTAATAATTTATTAAGATGGATTTTATTAAATAGATATTAAATCATGAAATTAATTAATTAATTAATTAATTAATTAAACCAATATACATTCAACAAATATTTAACCAGGACAACTAATTAATTAATTAAACTAATATACATTAAACATTCATTTAAATCATGACAATTGATTAATTACTTAGGGTTGTTACATACACCCACCCTTCATGAAATTTCATCCCGAAGTTAAAGTATTTTATGATACAAGGGAAACGACACATGGTTCATATATTCATATCCAATAAACAACATTATCAATAAGTAAGCCAAGAAAACTCATACATACTAGTGTACCTATGCAAGAAATGCATGTGTAGCTAGTACATACAAGTCCCATGCATGTACTAATAACAATAACAATCACCTCTATAGTAATTTATTTATGCATCCAATCGAATCAACAAGACTATTCAATTTATAAAAGATAATAAACCAATCAATTGTTTGTGAAATCCCTTAATTACAATAATATATCTCAACAATGTTTATTTAGACAATTGTAGTTTAGTTAAGTAATTATGAACATACATATATACACATTTTCTTTTTAGAAGGAAAAACAATAAATTCCACCATAAGGCAAATCTCCATACACTCTGAACTATTTCTACTCATCCTTCCTCCCTAACTTACTTCCATATTCCATTCCTATCATTCTTCTGTTGGACTATCTTGGAGCATCAACTATATTGACCTAACTCCAAATAGAACTGGTAAGCGGAAGTGTCACTATCTTGACCAAGCTTCCCCAGCAGGCAACTGACAGTCATCATCACACGTATAGGGGAGCGTGATCTAACACTGTCCTCCCATGACTCCAGGTTTTGGAGGATACACGGTGGGAAATGCCTCCACCCCTCCTAATAGGACTAGGGTCCACACCCTACAATGGAATATATAGTGGCATCATGTTGCTGGAAATTTTGTCATCGTTTATTCAGTTTTTAGGCAGTCTCATCACCTAAAATCCTGCACTGGTCCACATATCATAGCTATGCATTCAAACCAATATAATTTCACATACAAATATTCATACCATATTCTTTAACAAATTAGTCTATAACACAAATTAGTCTATAACACAAACTCATACATATCTATGCATTATCATAATGTAAATGCATCCGACCATAATCTCAATTCAGTATCCATGTACAAACAACTTTAATGTCTAACTTTCCAAGTTAGAAATAGATCTCATAATATCCCCATAATTCAATTAACGTTACCCGTTCATAAGATTTTCATTTACATAATAGATTGCATCATATCCATCCATCATCATTCACATAATGTTAAACATTCATAGATTTCACATTCACATAAGAGATTGCATCATATCCATCATCATTTAGGTGACATTTAAACATTTATAGAATTTGCATTTACATAGTAGGTCGCATCATATCCATCATCATTAAAATAACATTTAAACATTTATAAAGGTGCATACATATTAAAAGATCAAGTGTATCATTAATAATTTCACAGAGAATAGAAAATAAAGGTGATTAGGCCTCAGGTAATCCTAGTTGTCTAAGTCAAAAGGTGGTGTTACATACACCCAACCTTCGAGAAACATATTCTCGAGGTGGTAAAAAAAGTGAGGGATAATCTCTTCGTAATGTCTCGACATCCTCCCAAGTAGCAGATACTGGACTATACTTGTCCCACTGGACCTTAACTTGGTCTACTAGACGGTTCCTGAGTTGTCGAACTCTACAGTCCAATATACGTAATGGTTCTACCATGAGGGTTCCCGCGTCTGATACCTGCAATTCCTTCCAATTTAGTTTATGTGATTCATCAACAACATAATGATGTAGAACAGATACATGAAAAACATTATGAATTTTATGCAAGTGGGGTGGCAGTACGAGACGATAGGCAACGGGTCCAACTTTCTCTTGGATTTTGAATGGTCCTATAAATCAAGGTGACAACTTTGTCCCCTTCCCGAACCGAATGGTACTCTTATTAGGCCTGATACGAATGAAAACCTAATCTCCCACTTTATAACTTCGGTCAGTCCTGTGTGCATCTGCATAACTTTCCTATCTATATTGTGCTTCCTTTAGTCTCTACCTAATCTGAATCACCTATTCCTCCATCTCTTGAATCAAATCTGGCCCAACAGTTACTCAGTCTTCTAATCTTGCCCAACTCAATGGTGTTCTGCATGGCCTTCCATACAAAGCTTCATAGGGTGGCATTCTGATGGAGCTATGAAAACTGTTATTGTAGGTGAACTCTACCAAAGGTAGGTACTTCTCCCTATGGGCTTGATTATCCATGACATACATCCTAAGAATGTGTTCCATAACCTGATTTACTCTCTCAGTTTTTCCATCTGTTTCCGGATGATAAATTGTTCTTAAGTTCAACTGAGTCCCCAACGCTGACTGCAAACTTATCCAAAACCTATAAGTGAATCTGGAGTCCCTATCTGAAATGATCTTCTTGGGTATCCCGTGCAAACGAATGACCTCACTTACAAACACGCGTGCCACATCGGTGACATCGTAAGTGTCTCTAACCGAAATAAAATGAGCACTCTTGGTCAACTTATCTACTATCACAAGAATGGCATTGTGTCTATGAGATGTGAGTGGGAACCCCACAACAAAATCCATAGAAATGACTTCCCACTTGGTCATAGGAACATCATGTGGTTGTAGGAGACCTGCAGGGTGATGGTGGTTGACTTTCACTTGTTGACACTCTAGGCACTTGGTGATGAAATGGACTACATCTCGCTTCATGCCTACCTAGAAGAAGAGCTTCCTCATGTCTGCGTACATTTTCTTCACACCCAGATGTGCACAATAAAGTGCACTATGGGCTTCCTTCAGTATGATGCTTCGAACATCCCCACTTTTGGGGATGTACATCCTTCCTTGATATCTTAATAGTCCATCTACTTCCAGGCTATATCCTTCATACTTTGGGTCTAATTGCCTCCCACTCTGGAGGTTTGAAGTAACCTTTAAATACCAACTATCTCCAAGGAGATGCATCAACACACGTTCCCTCAGATTGACTTTTAAGGATACCAAGGAGAAGACACGTGGTCTCCTTCTCAAGGCATCCATGACCACATTTTATTTTCCCTTGATGTAAGAAATACCAAAATCGTATTCACTCATAAACTCACTCCATCTCCTTTGCCTAGGATTTATATCCCTTTGAGTGAAGAGATGTTTTAAATTTTGATGGTCTATTTTGATCTCAAAGTTTCGCCCCACTAGATAGTGCCTCCAAAGTTTCAGAGCTGGAATTACAGCTGCCAACTCCAAATCATGAGTAGTGTAAATATCCTCATGTTGCTTCAACTTCTTGGATGCATATGCTATCACTCCTCCATCCCACATTATCATGGCCCCCAACCCTTTCTTTGAGGCATCCATGCAAACTGTGAAGTCCTTTTCCATATCTGACACTCGTAGAATCGACGCACTAGTTAGTAACCTCTTAAGCTCTATGAATGCACTATCACATTCTTTTTTCCATTCATACCTGACCCCCTTGCACTGCAAAGTGGTGATGGGTTTCACTATTTTAGAGAACCCTTCCACAAATCTCCGATAATAACCTGCTATCCCCATGAAGCTTCTTACCTTATGAGCATTTTTCGGCACTGGCCATTCCATAATGGCCTTTACCTTTTCTGGGTCCACATAAATTCCTTCACCGGAAATGATATGCCCTAAATAGTGGATTTATTTCTGGAAGAAGGAACACTTCGACAACTTCCCATACAATTTGTTCTCTCTAAGGCAGGACAACACCACTTGCAAGTGTTCCTCATGTTCTCTTTCGTTCTTGGAATAGATGAGGATATCATCTAAAAAGACTTATACAAAGCGGTCTAAGTACTTCTGGAATACACCGTTCATGAGGCTCATGAATACTGCTAGAGCATTGGTCAATCCGAAAGGTACTACAATGAACTCGTAATGCCCAAACTGAGTTAGAAAGGCAGTTTTAGGAATATCTCCTTTCTTAATCCTTAACTAGTGATACCCTGATCGCAAATCAATTTTTGAGAATACTGCTGCTCCTTTCATTTGATCAAAGAGATCATCTATCCGTGGCATTATGTACCTATTTTTCACTGTAGCATGGTTCAAGTCCCTGTAATCTATACACAGTCGTAAGGAACTATCCTTCTTCTTCACAAAAATTATTGGTGAACCCCAAGGTGAGACACTAGGCCTTATTAGCCCTAAGTCAAGTAGCTCCTTCAACTGCATCTGAAACTCAAAAAGTTCTAGTGTTTTCATCCTATACAGAGTCTTGGAAATTAGTTATGCGCCAGGTTTTAGCTCAATAGTAAAATCAAGCTCCCTCTCAAGAGGTAACCCTGGCAACTCGTTCGAAAAAACATCCTTAAATTCTGACAATACTGGGTACTGATCCAAGGAGGGTCCTTTCCTTTCACTCATTGCTTCCACTACATAAAGTCGACAGCCTTGCCTCATGCACCGCTTAACTTTCATATTTGAGATAAAGCGTAGAAACACCCTTCTCCGTACACTATGGATCTCTACTGTCCTTCCTTCATCGTCAACACAAAGCACCCTTTTTGTGAAATAGTCTACCATAGCTTGATGGGATTCTAACCAATTCATTACAATGATTAGTTCATATGTCCTGAGAGTAGTGACATATACCTTCGACCTGGTAGTACACACTCGCAGGTGGTGGTGGCGACGTTGGTGGTCTCTGCGATGATGCCCCTCTGTCTCAATTTCCTCAAGTCCTAACCATCCTGTATAATTGAATCTGCATCAACCAAAAGTTTGTTAGGGAGAGTCTAGGGCAGTTCACATATGCGCAACTTAAACTTGAAAACAAGGTTAGGTGTAAGTTTTTTTTTTACTTGTCTGTAAACAAACGTTACTCTCTTTAGGGGAAGTGGCTAGGTCAGGGTTAAAGCATCTAAGCTCGATGTCTTCGCCTAAGAAAACTACTGACTCCCTCACCTGGTAGCTACGCTAGCACTGTACCACACTCGTCAATTCCTCTAACTTACCTTCCTAGTGCGCATGAAGCCCCCTCCCACTTATCCTGGTCTAAGTCCTTAAATTTTTCGTTTAAAACTAATTAATGTGATTTTCAACCTAATGTTGATTAATTGTTAAGAACTAAAAATCTAGACTAAACTTTAACCTAAGTTTCAATCGTCTTAATCAACACATTCAATTTAATTAATATTATTATTAGTGATTAATTCATTAAGTACATAATTAATCACTAATTTAATTAATGATTTCAATTGATTAACCACTTTTAATTAATCACATTAATTATACTTATAAAACATACTTAATCAGCCTTGATTAATCATACTTTAATTTTATTTTAAAACATAAATTTAAATATATAATTAAATCTTAAACTAAATTTTATTATTAAATCAAAGCTTAAACCATGTTTTATTATTAAATAATTAAATCTTAAACTAAATTTAAACTAAATAAGTTTTCTTGTTTTATTAAATAATTAAAATTTAAACTAATTTAAGCAATTAAAATTAAAATTTAATAAAAATTAAAAGAATAATTAATTAATATAAAAAATATAAATTACAATAATCAAAACGCAATTAAATAAAATAATAATAAAATTAAAATAATAATAATAAGTGTGGGCACGCAGGAAGCCCATGTGCCCTGCCCTCGCTTCCTCCCACTCTCCTTATCTAAACCCTAAACTCTCATTTTCCCACTCGTTTTTCCTCTTGCGAGGCCCCTAGCTACACGGTCAGCCGCCATGACTAGCCTCATCTTTCTCTACGTATATGAAACCTCCTGGCTTCGGCCTTGAATATCTACACGGTTGTGGGTTCAAAATGCCTTTGTTGTGCATAAAGAAACTCTCATTGGTGTAGTGATAAGGCAATGGGTTTGGCTTACGGAGGTTGCAGGTTTGAACCTCCCGGCTCTCCTTCCTTTGTGAAGGTGTTATGCTGGTAGGAGAGGTCGTCCACGCATTATGCACTGGTCATACACCCGAGCTCCAACGTGTCGCCTCCAGTTCAAATCCGATAAGCTCCACAACTCTTGCTAGCCGGGTAGCTCTGACTTGTGTGCAAAGTATAGTCACGTGGTCTTGTCACCTGTGTGTTATATTTGACTTGTGTGTTGTGATGCATGTGGGTGTAGGTTCTTGTGCATTGGGCCCTCGGTCTCTACTAACTTGTGCACTGCTAACAGGTAGAGAGAATAATAGACTCCCTTTGATGGCATGTCGGAATACTTTCAATGGCTCGAGGCTTGATGTGAATCGTGGATGGGCCTTACAGGCCAATATTTTTTTTTCTTTCTGGTATTACTTTTTTCTTCTTTTTTTTCAGTTGTGCAAGGAACAGTTTCGTGTGCTTGGCGCTTGGCTTGTATGATGCTTGAATAATGGAAGATTTGTCCTGTGGGCACTTACAATACCTCTCGTCGGTTCTCCTCGTAGCCTTTGATGATGTGAGTGCTACCTTGTGTGTGGTGCTTGATGATGGCACATGTATTTGATACTTGGCGTTGCTTTGTGATGGACACATATAACTGTATTTGATATATAGACTTGCAGATTGGGCTGAAATCCCAATATGATTTTGTTTTTTTACCTTTTTTTTTTTTAAT
>ML779827.1:0-19398 GCA_009831015.1 Picea engelmannii | reverse complement strand
AGGCTTGGATAGCTCTCCTATATTTATGCAAGTACCATGAGGGTGTTGTGGGTGAAAATGATCATTGGAAAAGAGGAGTTGATTCCAAAGGGAAAGAGAGATGAGTATCATAGAGATCCGAGATGAAACAGTTGTAGTGACAAATTAGAGTTGAAAAACAATTAATATGTTGTATTGTGGAAAGGTAAGGGCTTAGAAGAAGCTACATAGTTTTAAAAAGAAGATCTATGTTGGTTGAGTCTAGAAGAGATTACATGAAATTTCTATCCCATGTTTTTGAGTAGGATTTTTACCTTCACATAGACTTCAAAATATGCTCCAGATTGTATAGGGAATGAAATAAAACACACATGAATATACTAGATAAAACAATAATATAGTGAAAACCCAAATTCTATTAATGAATAAAATAACATGATACTATAAAACACAAACTAGATATAATGACAGTATGTTATCTTTGAAGAGAGAGAGATGTCAACTATGCTCATTCACAAAAGGATAATACAAGAGGATGAAAGGATGGAATTTTAAAATAAACCAATAACTTTAAAGGTCAAAAACCCTAACTCTAGGAGGTGAAGCGTCAAAAAGGTGTTTTTGGGTCCGAGGTGGTTAGTTTCTACACCAAATTTGCAGAGGTGCAAATTTTTCATACAATATTCATTTGATATGCATAGTATATCATTGGAAATCTCTAACTATGGTCTAAAATATTGCAACATGGTATGTGTTATGAAGCAACACCTTGAGAATGATAAAATATCAATGTACAAAATTCCACTTTGAAAAAGAAACCTCCTTTTACAATATATTCAATGTACAAGATGAGATGAGATGATCCTAAGACCAGGTCTCCTTGGTATATATATAAGAGACAAAGGGTAAAATTATAATGAAATGTTACAATGAAGGGTTCTATCCTACATACATATATAACACCAAAAATGTAATAATTCAATATCTAGGCCTTAATAAGGGGTTCTATACTTAACATGGGGATTTTTATAGTGCTTAATAGTGTGTCAAAGACAAACCTATGCCATGAAATTTCCTAGAAAACATTGTTTAGGGCCTCAAAATAACCTTGGAAGTTTAGGGCACAAAAAATCCTAAAGAATCATAATAAAACTACCAAGATGGAGAACCATGTTGAGTCAATGGAAGAAGGGGGTGCCCACCTATATCCACCTGTATTAGTCCTCCCTCCTTAGGAAACAATGGTCCCTATTATATCAAGTTCTCGTAGTAGATGGGGAAACATTTGTTGAATATAAATCTTGGTGAACCATTTTCCTTGTTGAAGTGGTTATCCTATGTTGACAACCCAATATAATAGTATATTCTTCTAGCATGTTCCCTTCAAATTGGTTTCCATGATATAATCCACATTGTCCTACTCAATGAAATCATGATAGAGTTGTGTAGGGGCCAATTACTTAGCCACTTCCAATGTTTCCAACATAGGTAGGAAATATGGTCGAAGTAGCTCCACATTAATTACTAGGTGCAAGCCAAGATAAGGAGGACTAATCGATTCGAAATAATTTTCACCCATGGACTTTGTGATGGTTTAAAGCCCATATCAGATTGGTATAAGCTTCCTCTGGGGGCCCTTGAGGCACTCATTCTGTAAATGTATCCATACCTTGCCACCAACCTGAAACTTGTGTGGAACCCGATGTTGGTCATGTAGCTACTTGTACTTGGCATTGGCCTTCTACAAGATAGCATGACCTATTATTGGAGGTGTTGGATCTATTAAAAAAAATTGGATGATCTGTGTGCCTTCGTTTTAGAGTGACATGAATCTATCATTGAATGTGGAATGGGAAGAACTACATCAATGGAGGGGAATTGTTGGAACCTCGAACACACTTGAAAAGGGTTGTGTTCAATAAAAATTTGGAGGGATGTGTTATAGCTATGATGAACATGTGGAAGGCTCTCATCTCATGTATGTGGATTCTTGGAGTTGTACATGCACAAAATATTCACAATCATTGTATTTAGCACTTCCATTTTCCCATCTGTTTGGGGGTGAAAGGTAGTCAATTTGGTCAACTTGGTGTCCATCAGAGACCATTGGATGGACTAGAAGGTACCAAGGAACCTGTTGTCCCTATCTAAAATAATGGTTTCTGGTATCCCAAATATTGTCAAAGAAGAGCCTAGAAATATCCCTGATTGTGATACTCATTTTACATGGTGCCAAAATGGCCATTATAGAGAACCAATCGATGATCCAAGGACACAATTGTGACCATGTTTGGTGGAGGGAAAATATGACATGTAATCCATGGATATTGATTCCCAGGGATTGTCTAGGGTAGGGACAGGACATAACATCCCTTGCTTCTTTATGGATGGCCTTGTGATGGAACAAGAAGTTCACAACCTCATATATTGGATGACATCCAGCTGAGTCATTTGCTAGTATAAATACGTTGATGTACTACTACTATCTTCTCCAAACCAAAGTGCCCTGCCACCTAATTATAATGTGCCTTCCAAATTATCTTTGCATGCTCATTTGAAGGAACAAAAATATTTCCTAGATGACATAATATCACATATTGGAGGTGGATTTCCATGACATGTTTTCCTTCACTCAATGTATAATAAGTAGCAACAAAGTTAGTGTCACTATTTTATAATTGTGGCCACCTATTGACCTAAAATTGGTCACCCCTATTTTCCTGCTCATGGAATTACAAAAGAAGAATTGATATCAGAAAAATATTTTTTTTGAACAATAACAAGTGTATTTCATAGCCCTCAATCTCAATTTCGTCACACATTTTTTGGATTCAAAATATGATTTTGTGTGCTCAAGATATTTAGATCTGCATTTAAATGACAAAAGGTTCTTCTTCCATGTGGAACAAATCTTATTTCTTGGAAATATGTCTAAATTTTTGAGTTCACAATCCATATATTTTATTGAATTTTTCGGGCCCAAGAATTATGTTATTTATTCTTATTATAGCATGATGAGCTCAATTACCACACCTGTCTTGCTCCATTATTCTCTCCTATTATCTCTTTATTATCCAACACCTATCGGGTTCACCTCCTTATCTCTCCATTTTCCCAATGCACCAAACTCCTTATTTCCACTCTCCCTATACCTCTACTACCCTCCCATTCACTAGTTTCATACTTAGATTATTTTTTGGGACCTCACTTAAAATCCATCCCTCATATTCTCATTATGTTTGCGGATTGGAGGACTCACCCATGGGATCACTCTCCTCATTTTCCTCACCCCCACAAACCGATTATGTTCACCAACCCACCATCCTCCTTACCCCTCCAGTACTTTACTTCATCTTAGGTTCACTTATTCCTTTCCTTGTCCATTTTTACATTAAGTTTCATATACTATATCATCAACCAATCAAATCCTTCAACATGGCATTTAATTACTATTTCATTCCAAACCAATGATATTATTTCACATGGCATCCTATGAGGGATGACACATGGCACTTAACTAGTGGCAAACATGTGACATATTATTATTGGAGACACATGGAATATTCTTATTGGTGACATGTGGAATATTTTTGACCTAGCATGTGAATACACATGGAGATATTTGAATGGGTTACTCATCATGTTTAGTGGGAATGATGTGGAGGTTTACTGGGTATTTAAAATATTATTTTATTAATTAATTTCCAAGGGTGGAATGATCAAAGTCTCCATAGTATTCTTCTCTTTGTTTCTTATTAAGTGTATAATATAAACTTAATATATACACTAAATATACCTAGTATTATATACACTAAATATTTCAACATCCCAATACATGTTGGATAAGCATCTTTACCAAAAGGTCAGATTTTTATGAAGGAAAAAACAAATTTGAAACGAAGGGCCTAGATTTCTCGGTGATGTTGATCAATGATTGTTGAGCGTTAATCTTATGAAGGCCATATATTGAGATCCAAGAGTCAAAATTGTGAAAAATTTACCTCATTGGAAAGGTATTCCAATGAGGAATATGATGGAATAATTATTGAGAGATGAAATTTTCCATAATGTTCTAAAAATGTAAAAGAACAATAAACCATATTTTTATCCTACGTTGATAAATATTCTAGACACCTCGACTTCACGAGATCGTATATTGAGATCCAAAGATCAAAATACCACCCAAGAGGAATTATTGGAAATATAAGATAATGGATATCACATAGAAATTGGTTTAAATGACTGAAATATTGATTATCCTATCCAAAAAAGTAAAACACAGTCCCCCTTTTAAAAGGGAAATTAATTGAATTTTTAAAAATAAAATTTTATTTTAAAAACTTTTATTAAAGACAGAAACGGGTCAAGATACAAATATAAATGATGTAAATTCATTAATGAGACTTAATTAATTAATTAGTTAAAGTGAATATTTCAATAAGAAAAGCGTACGGAAAATACAAGAAGAGAAAACCCTAACTTCCTCAAGGAGTTAGAAGAGCAAATTTTAAAAAGGAAAGAAAATGTTTTCATCAAGGGTTCCACAATAAGGACATGAGAAAAAGATCAGAAGAAGAAGGTACAAACATCAATATGCATTGAAGCATATGATTAAAAAAAAGAGAATCTCCACCTTTTCAACTCTTTTTCTTCTTCTACACCATTATCTCAAAGCTTTACACTTGGATTTATGAATTGAGCACAAGGCAAATATTCTTGAGTGTTCTTTTTGTATTCTTCAAAAGACTTTTCTTATATGATCATGGAGTATTCACAACCATCTATGTGACTATCAGAGATTTTGTATATTGTTGAATATATTTCATGAATAAAACTCCACAAAGAATTATTTCGAGGCATGAGTTCAATGATGTTTCAAATCTTGGGATTTCTCAGTGTGAGATGTTTGAAGTATACTTATCAAATTATCTTATGCTTTAACTGAAATATTCTTGTAAAATTATTTGAGATGATCAAAACTTGTCTCTCCTATTTCTTGTGAAGAAAATATGCATGCGTTTGTATGTGATTAAGAAGGTTGTATATATGATGCTGAGAAAATAGATATTTTGATATTGAAGCCTCCCTTCAATATTTATGTTGTTAAAATATTTCTTGTTGCACTTGAAGATCAGATAAGGTTGTTAAAGAACCATTCTATGTATAAATTAAATAAATAAAGATATGGATTTTTCTATCTAAGCATTCTTCCTAATGCAATATATTTAAGATATATCTTTTAGCCAAAGAGGAGTACCACCTATATAAAAATGCAGGGGGATTCATATCCTTGTGAGGTTGTTGTTTCGTTCTTAATAGATTAGAATATCAACACCCCCCAAAGGTATCATTCCCAGAGGAGTTATGAAATATCATTATTTCCACAACTGGGGGCCAACTAAGGTAGTATGCACTATGGTTGTTGTTTCCCTTCTTGTACCTAATGTTCAAGTGGAATTGTTACAAGTATGTGGACCACTTCTTATGGTGGTTATTCTGCAACTTTCCTTGTGTGTGCATGAATTTTAGAGGTTTTTTATCAGTGCGTATGATCATTTCCTTTCCCAAAATATATTTCTTCCACTGTCAGCATGCCTACACAATGGAGTACATATCCTTGTCATAGGTAGGATATATGTGAATAAAATCAAATAACATCTAGATATGATAGGCTATTGGATGTACTTGCTAAGTGAGGACTGCACTGATATTATAGTGACGGGTTCCTAAATTGGCATACTTTCATCACTCGTCTAATACCTTTTTGCTTACCATTTTCCATCGATCACTTCCTTTTTGATACTCTCCTTATCTATTTTTTTCGCATTTATCATCAAGGTACAAATGTTTCCCATATGCCATTATTATTTTATTCTTGCATAAATAATAAAAGAACTTGCTACTTTCATGTACTAATAATGCTACAAAGGAGTAATACAATAGTTTAAACTCCTCACAGTGGATGCAATACCTCTCTATTGCAACTCCACACACACTTTATGTTGTTACAATTACACGAATGATCCAACTACTACAACTCCAAGTGCACTCTTCACACTGCAACTCCAGGTAACTAGGAACAAAGCAAATATCACAACTACAAGTGCACTCATTGTTGTCCAGACAACTTTTGCAACTTCGAGAATGCTCTCCATTGTTGTGACTCAGGATATTGGCTGCAACACCAAGAATACTTTTTGTTGTCACAACTGTGATTCTATTGTTGCTACAATTCTAAGTAAAAAACTTGTGAGAACAATATTCAACACTATATCTAGTAGTTGGGAGATGGTATTCATAAAGGAAAGTGACATGAGGAAAGTAGGAAACTAAAAGGAGAAATTATTTTTCCTATCAAGTCAACACATGCCCGATTCTCACTAAAGTTTGACATAACCAACGTAATTGAATGAACAGTTGGATCCTCATGGTTGTTTATCCGTCAATTTGTATAATTTTAGACATCATTCATATTGTATAAAAACCTCAACTTCCCCATAGTTGAGAAGGAGGAAATTATTCTAGTGTTAAGAATTAGATTGTTATTGTACTTTCAAAGTTCTGCAATATAATTTGTGTTCCTTCTTTCATTCGCATATTGATGTCTTGGTGGTCGCATGGTTCTGATTTTGTGGATTAGTGCCTTGTCTAAGGGAGTAGTTCCCCATCCTTAGTCAATTACTTCTTGTACATTAGTATAGGATTTAACCTTTTAGTTTTGTTCATTTAATTTCATAGTTGCATTACTTTTCAATCTGCTACAATTCTAAAATCTGGTAGAACAGTCACTGCAATTCATGTGTGGTTGATATTTAATTTCTTTTTGTTAAGAATTAGCACTCTTAAGCAGCAATTTTGCATTGGCTCTATTTTTGTGAAGTCATAATCACATATGTGCTACAATTATTAATTTATAATAATATCCTCACTTTTATTCTCACGCTATAGATTTGTTGTTGCAATCTATGTTGCTACAACTCACATCGTTGTGATTCCATTTTGTGTTGCACCTTCGTTGTTGCAAGTTCGCTTGCAGCTGCACTTTATTTTCTTTGTTTCCTAATTTTTGGTAGCATTAGTCTTCGACAGTTTGAGATTGGAATTGGATGAGTGAACATTTAATTGTCCCAACAAAACAAGATATTCATTATGCTTGAGAAAGTCACCAGTAGATCATAGTATAGATTTCAATTTCAACAAGTGTGATTTAAATTCTTGCAAGAGTGATTTCAATTTCCACAAGTGTGATTTCAATTCCCATAAGAGTGATTTCAATTTCCACAAAGTGTGATTTCAATTTTTGCAAGTATGATTTTGATTTTCACAAGTCTGATTTCATTTCCTGCAACTGTGATTTCCTTTCCTACAAATGCAATATTTACTTCTCTGCAACTTAGGAAATAGTTTATCTTGATGACTTCATTGATTATCTTGAACCCTTGATTTGTGACACTCAAAGTGATACAAACCCATAGCAAGACAACACTATAACTTGCATATATAGTGCATGAAATTTTGTAAGTAAGATATGACTTTGGATTGATAATTAAATGTACACTTTTTGGTTGCTCGGTAATTAATTAGAAAGTAATTGAAAAGTCCATCATTTTTAGCATGGATTTTGGGGAACTGTCAAAAGAAGTTAGTTTCTATTTAGATACATGTGGATTTCCTTCATTACAATAGATTAAATGTTGCAATTTCTTTTTATCAATTTGTAGGATGTTTTTGTAGTATTTTATTTGCCAAAATCTAGAGATCATCGTGGTAGATTTATTATCTCTCCCCAAAACTCCCTAAGACATAACAGTGTAGGTCAATCACAAGAGGGAAATGAGATGAATTAGCCAAATTAATTATCCCATACAACAAGTTATATTTCCAAAAAGAAGCCCGAAGCATCTCCTCATGAATCAAATATTGTACAAAGGTCTTTGCACACATAGGTTCAACTTTCATAGGAGCAAATCAATGAGAAATATCACTCCAGAGAATTCCCTTTTCCCGAGGAACCTTTAGAAAAAAAGAACATCCATTGGAAAGAAATGGCACACGATATCGTCAAGTAGGAACCCACGACTTTCGGATTTCCAATTAAAGAAATGGATGAGGAAAACAAGATGGAGAACATCCCTCATCCAACCTAGACAAACTTTCATGGGTTATCTAAATAAGGTATCTATACCTTCCTTCGAGTTTGATGTACTTTGCAGAAGCTAGGACTACATGAAATATGCCTAGAAACTAAAGATTTTTCCCACCACACTCAAGAGATATGCATTACAATGGTTTATGGGTCTCAGAAATGATAGCATCCACTCATGGGATCAAATGAAGAAGAAATTTCTAGACATGTACCAAGACTACATTAAGGGCAAAGAAAGAAGAGACGAAGCCTTCAAGATTATGCGACATGAAGATGAAATTCTGTAAGATTACATTGAACGGTTAACCTATAACCCGCAGAGGGAAAATCAAGGAGACTTGGCTCCTGAGACAAAATGTGTCTTGTTCCTAAGAGTAATCCAAGATGATTGTATAGAAATCCTCAACATGATGGGTGTGGGAGATGTTTCCCAGTTAGAAGATGATATTATCTTGGAAATTTTCCATAAATACTCCAAAGGCACATTAAAAATAGGCAAAGGGCCAAGAGATATAATGGAAAGAATGGGAAAAATGGATGGAAGTGGAGTCACAAGAGAATAAATCGAGAACATGTTAGAAGACTGAAATATTGACATACTTAGTTCTTTGATCTCCCAACTGGATACATTGTAGATGAGGAAGAAGAGGGAAGAAACAAAACAAGCATTGGCTATGTTTTTCCCGAGATGTAGAACAAAGAACCTAAGGAGGGAATGTTGATGCAGGAGCATCTACAACCCATCAAGCGAGCCAGCATGGAGCGGAGGACAGCTGGATAGCACCAGCACCAAATTTTGAAACACTTTGAAACTGTTGCGCAAAACATTAATGTATTGGTGTGATGAAGTGCATTTTATATATGTAATGGACCTTGAGCCTTTAAGCTCTCGTCCTTAGGTAGATGAGGCATTTAATGATTTTAATGCTGTAGATAGAAATTTATTGTAGATTTGATAGTTTCAGATTTCGAGAGGGCAAACGGAATATAGACACCCTCCTTTGTATCATTGTAGCATTAGCATTCAGAGCATTGTGAATAGAAACAGGAGCAAGAAGAGCAGAGAACTTGTGAAATCCCCATGTATAGATATTGAATTAATAGGAAAGAATTTGATTCAATTCCATGGAAGTGATTATTCTCTGTGTGTTGTTGATATTATGCTGTTGCATATTTGCTTCTTGTTATGCCTTTGTTTTATATGTTGTATATGTGATTTCATGGTAAATGTGAAGTCCGAGAGAGGAGAATGAGTTTCAACTGTTTCTTTGTTTGAGCCAAGAGATTCCTGCATCGAGTGCAGTTGAATTCCTCCGCATAGAGTGCATTGAGGGGGCTCAGTAGTCAAACTCTTATTCTCATTTTCCCAGAGTTGAATTGGGTTTTTTGAGTCGTGCAGGAGGAGTGCAGGTCGAACCTGAAGTCTCAGCAGTTTGTTTGAGCAAAGGAACCAGAGATTCCTGTTGTAGTGAGTGCACAGAGTCCGGAAGGACTCAACACTTCGAGAGTTGTTGAAGTTCGAGCGTGAGCAGCGGGTGCAAAGTCTCTGAAGGAGTCAGAGGACTTAAGCTCAGGAGGGATAGTTCCTCGTGCATATTGGGGGAACAGGCCTGGGTGAGATTCAAGCAGAGGAAAGCTGTAGAGCGGGAGAAATCCTCGAAGAGGAGAATCAATGGACAGAATTTGCGGGAGGAAATCGTGAAATCCCGACGATCGTTGGATCATGGTTAAGTTGCGCGAGATTTAGTCCTTTGGCGTAGAAGCAAAGAACCAACGCCCATCGGGGTTCGGCGTTCGGAGTTTGGCGAGGTAAGCGTTTTATACCTCATGAAATCGCAAGTCGCGATTTCCCGATTTAACGGGAACCGTCAATCAGAGCAGGGATAGGTGGCACGCGATCCCGGGAGGTCGGGATTCGGTGTTCGGGGTTTTCAATAGCAAGGAACATTTGCATCGTGGATTCGCGATCCGCGAAATCTCGAAGTGACATGGCGAGTGGGACCACGAGATATAGTGGAGGATAGGTGGCGCTATAGCGGAGAATCGACACCTTGGAGCTCGGGGTTCGGAAAGGTGAAGGGATTGTGACCTTTCATACGCCGATTTCCCGATAGGGAAATTCCCGACGAGTGGAGTTGTTGACCGTTGACCATCGGCATTCGGGGTTCGGAGTTTTAACTTGCATGTGACTTGTACTCACGTGAACCGCGAATTCCCGAATCGCGATTTCCCGATTTACGAAGGGGAGATCACCGAAGGAGTTTACTGTGGGTAACTCCCGAGGGGCGTTGGAAGAGCGTTTGACTCTTCGGGCCTGTGAGACGAAGAGGTCCTGGGGAGACCAGGGTGGAACCGTGAGGGTGGCTGCAACCCTGCGTCAAATTTCCATTGGACTAGATTGAGGTTTGCGGAATATGAAGAGAGCATCATGATACTCATAAATATCTATCCTTATCGGGATTAAAAGCTATTTACCAGAAATTTAAAGAACAAGAAAAATTATGCTACATATCTCAGAAGCGACCTTAGCAACCCAAGCCTCAAGGTATGATCCAAGATCAATATAAATATTTAAATTTGTATTGGACTAACCCTTATATGCCATACGCTTCTCAATTTTTGGGTATGCCAACACAACAAGTGGTAGATATTACCCATCCTGACCAGTTATGACAATACGAATGGAGAAATTCCACCATGGGAGGACCTCAACAACCTATGACATGACCACCCATGCAATTCCTTCCTCCTCCCCAAATGAAGGCATACAGATCTGCCCCTCCTCGACCAAAACACCTGAAAAACTCATACCTAACCCAAATAATCGAATTCTAGGTCAACCAACAAAAGCTTCTAGACTTTCAACCTAGCCTATTGTTGTGGGGTAACAACCCCCCTTTAATTTTTATTTTACAAGCGAAAGGAAAGGGTTCCCCTACTAAAATTTCAAACTTGTTTCCTAATGCTATTTCTTTTCCCACCTTGAAGGAGTTGGGGGTTTTATCTTGATTGATGATTATCTTTGATGGGTGTTTGCTATTGTCTTTGATATGATGATTTCAAATGTCTTTATGATTCTTCTTGACCTACGATGTTTTGTTGACATTTGTATGATGGAATTAATTTCTTAGATTTAGACTTTTGTTTATTCCAAAGTGCTTGATGATATTATGTGGTTGCGATGTTTGGTGTTCTATTGAATGTATTGAATGAGTTTACGATTGATTATTTGTTGATTGACTAATTCAAATTATGCAACCTCTTGCTGGCATGCTATGCTTAATGTCTTCAAATTTTATACTGTCACATATGGATCTTAATCTTTTGTTTCGAATTGGCACACGTAGTTCCATGACACTCATCTACAACCACCATGTTATTGTTGAATAAACCTAACACTCTATTATAAATTGGCTTAAAGGTAAGGAATATACTATTTATGTATTGGAAAGTCTTATTTCGGTCGCATGGCTAATGTCATTCTTCTGTTTTCCAGGAGTAGGTTTGTAGAGACACTTCATTCATGTGATTGCTCCAACATTGAGAGGAATGTATGGGAATCTCTTGATCTTTGTCCATAACCTTCACCTTGTTTCTTTCTAGACTTCTCCTTATTGGGAAGTTGAGTACCTTATCTTGTAGTTTCCTCGAGGTATGAGCCCCCAAGGATGTTGGACCTACCATTCTTGCAAGCATGTCCCTAAACCTCTTCAGATTGATCTATACTAAGTCCCTTTTGGTCTTACCTCTTGCATTGACCAAAATAAAAATCCCACTCATACTCTTGATTGTGAGCCCTTGTTGTGTTGTCTCTTGATGCCTGTTTGTTATTTGTTGCATGCATGGTGGTATGATGTAAATACATTTTCCTTGACCTAATCGAATCTCGCTCCTCACAATTTGAGTATTTACGCCCTTTAAGATGTGTATATTGAGTGGATTAAATTGTCATGCGTGCTTGGTTGGATTCAACATCCTATTTCTACTCGTCGTAACTTGTGACATTAAATCATCAGATGAGGCGTCATTCATTCTCCTTCTTCACTTTCTCTTCATTGCAACTTAATACTCACATCCTTTGTCACCATATTCCCACTCCTCTCCATGATGCTTGGTTTTTTGAATCCTAGCCTATATGCTTTTTTCTAAATTGCGACCCCTAAGTGTGGAACCTTGACCGAAAGAACTCTGAGGTGGCGTGAAACATGGACTCGTGTAATTTGGGCTTAATTTTGTAACTTGTTATTTAATTTAATTTAATTTAATTTTTCTTTATTTTTGTATATATTTTATTTTATTTTATTTATTTTTATAAATTAAATATTTTTATTTTCCATGTGATTCTCCCTTAATATTACTTCAAGTATTTACTTTTACCTAAAGAGAAATTTATTCACGCTAAAATTTTTACATGGGATAATTTATTTTTACGGAGATAAACTAATTTGAAACAAACAAACAAACCATTTGTTAGTATCTTGTTAGTTATTTAAATATTATTTTTATAAGTGTGCAAAGGAAGGGTTAATATAATGTTTTATTTACTCATTGGAAGCCTTGGTCGTCGGGAGCACAAGCTAGGTAGATCGTCGACATCATCGTCGATGAATTTACCAAGATTACCATATTAACAAACTCCATTACCCTTATGATGACCATGCGTGTGTAATATTTCATTTAAAATATTATTTTAATGTTTTCCCCTAAAAACGCATGCATCCCTTTTTAAATTTAAGTAAATATTATTTTAAAAAAAACTGTGCATTATCACATCGTCAAGAATTTGAAGTATCGCGTCGTTGATGATATAGTGTTGAATTTATCGTTGTCCACAAATGGAGTGGAGTGAGGTGAGAGTAGGGAGTGTTATCCTAAAATGAAATCCTGACGACTAAGGGGGGATATTTTATTATATTATATTATTTAGTTATTTAGTTATTATGTTATTTCTTGTTTCGTTCTTTTATTATTTTTAAATTTTATTATTTATTTAATTTTATTTATTTATTTAATTTAATTTAATTATTATTTTTATTTGTAATTTTTCATGGATTATTAGTTTTTTATAGGTAATATGAATAAAAAACCTAAGTGGGTTTAATGGTTAAAAAAATGTGTTTCGTCCTCAAAGGTCACACATTCAAATCTAGAGCGGGGCAGGGTAATTATTATTTTATTAGTTCTAATTTCAAAAAAAAATATTTTTCAATAATGTGGGGTAATCAGTTTAGTTTAATTTTGATTTTCTTTGATTAGGGATAATTTTTCCTTGTAATTAATTGTAAATAATGCAAGTAATTTTGTTATCTTGTTATTTTATTTTATTTTTTATTATTTTCCTAATTTTAAAAAGGGGAAAATTAGATAAAATTAAACTATGACACACAAGTCCCATGCTTGCCCAAATTCTTGTATAAACTTCCTCTAGGGGTTGAACCATTTAGTTCACTAATTTTTGAACTCTCTTATGCATGTAAGACTCCTTTTTGCAGTTTGAAGATCAACGAACAAGATTCACCCATAGGCTAAATAGACATTTGTTAAGCGACGATATTTAAACAGGCATAAAGTGAGCTACAAATGTCACAATCGGGTTGGTGATACCTCGTTGGAAAGGTATGGGACATAGGAATGCAATAGAAAAGTTATCTAGGACTTAAAAGTGATAGAAGACATCATAAAATTTAGAAAACAACAAAACACACATTTGGGGGAAGAAATGACTATGTAGACTTTAGGAAGCCATATCTGGGGCCATGGGCAACGAAATCAGGCCCAGGAGGGCTCAATAGAAAGCTAAAAGAGAGAAGAACATGATGAGATGGAAAATCATGGATGATCGAGAGCATAAATATTCCAAAAAATAAAAAAATATATGGAACCCAAATTTAGTTGAAGAACTGGCTATGCAGACTTCAAACAACTATATCTCAAGCTTAAGACAACAAAATCGATCCAACAATAGCTCAATGGAAAGCTGAGACAGAGTAAGAGAACCCAAAATGATCTATGTCAGTAGGACAAGACAAGATATTCCTAGAATGATTCATAAAATTAAGAAAACGACCCCAACATAAAGAAATACAAATGTTTGCAAAGTCAATAACATTTTTAATGAATGCCATTTATAAATATGAAAGAATTTATAAATATTCATTTTTAAATATGAAATAATTTTTAAATATTCATTTTTAAATATGAAATAATTTATAAATATTCATTTTTTAAAATATGAAATAATTTTCAAATGTAAAAACAAATTGGGAGGGGGGGGTGGGGGGGGGGAACAAAGTGAACATTCAAAGATGAAGAGTCTCTCTTTTTTTATAAAAGAGAGATCGTTGAATGTAAGAAGGGATTTTTTCCCTTTGTAATGAAAAATGACACTATTACATCTGATTTAATAAAGGGTAAGAGGAATTTCGTAAATTTGTGGCTTTGATGATTTTTTATGAGACTATTCTTTATTCATTTATCTTCTCGTTGAGTAGATTGCATTTTGTTGTATGAACTATTTCTACACTCTGTTTTATCTTCTTATGTTGTCACATGTTTACTTGTGGGTATATAAATGATGTTATGGATGTATTGTAAAACTATCTATATCATTTGTTGTTTTTATTTATAATTAGAATACATGAACTATTTATGGTTCTGATGGTATTACCTTTCGTTGTAGTCATTCTTTTAGCTTTTCTCTAGGGATAGGTTAGAATTACTTAAATTTGATTAGTTTTACCTTTTAGTTAGATTAGTCTTAGGATTAATAAGAACTATTTATTGTCTTTCCCCTTTTTATTATTTTAATTTTGGGTAGCAAAGAGGCCCATATACTCATAGGAAATTCTATACCAAACCATATTAGGTCTGATTGGGACCTTCCATCGAGCATTATCCTTTATTTGCTTGATACACCATTCAGACTTGTCAACATAAATGGCACTAGAAGGAGGGAAACATGACAAGTTTATCCCATGCAGTCATTATTGTTAATTTTTATTTACATTTACTAATGGCTCCATCCCATATCCCCTTATGGAGGTTTTTTTCTCGTACTCTAACTCCCAAACCTTCTAGGAATATTTTACATTTCTTTTCGTAACTTAAATTTGATGGTGAGGGTGAAACCTCTGCATTTGGACATGCTTTACAAATTTACAAATTTTGTGGTTCTCACAATATTACTAATGGTAGTACCATTTGTAGGTTGTTCACTCTTACTTTTGCAGATTGGATTAAGAGCTAGTGCAAGAATTTTTTGGCCGCCTCTATTCAGACATGGGAACAATTTATGCATCAATTTTTGCATGTGTTTGATAATTATGATTATGATTAATTGTGTGAAGAAATTTTAGAGCTTAGGAGGAATGAAGATGAATCTCTTATATATTGTGTTATTATATTTACCCATATTTTCTATAGGTTTCCTTTGGATGACATGTTTTCTAATACTGATTGGATTTCATGTTTAGTTTCTCTTACTAATGAAACATATGAGGCAGTGGATGAAAGATCTAAATCATGTTTTTATGTTCCTTTGCATGATGATTTGTATTTAAATGAAAACATTGAAAATACCAATGACTTAGTTGGACTCCATATGTCTAAATATTTCTTTACTATCCAGGATATATATCAGAGAGAGAATTATTTTTCAGAAGAAGAATATGTATCTTCTCACCACTCCATTCCTCCTTTCTTTCCTTGTGACGAAAAATAGGCCTCTTGTGTAAATTCAAGTTCAATTTTTTTTGTAGTTGACCAAGAGGAGGGTTTTCCTACTGATAATGGCACACTTTGGGTCACACCAATGGTTATGTCAGGTTCTCATTATCATATCTCATCATTTCCATCACAAGGAATGGAAGAGGAATCTATGGAGAAAGACTTGAATGCTGATAATTTTGTTAATGAAGAAAATTTGGACACACTAAACATGAATCTTTCCTCCATAGATGATTTCGGGGGATAAATTTCGCCAATGGTCTAATTTTCCACAGTTTTTCCTAGAATAAAATTATTTTACCTTAAAAATCACCAAAATGTTATAGAAACTATATAAAATCCTAATAAATTTGAATATTTTTACAAAACTATCGCCAAAAATTTTACATTTTTCATATTAAGGACTGGTAAGATTAGCCCTGGTTTCTATATTTTAATATAAATTTCCATCCTTAAAATTATCCCTACTTTCCTCACACATGGATGATTTGAAATTTCTTTTGATGTGAATTGTCCTACTATTACAAATTCTCCTAATTCAACTGATATAAATCAATAATATTTTCCTACTACTAATGGATTAATCTTTGAACCTTCTTGTTCTAATGATTCTTGTGACTTGCTTCTATATTCTAACCATGGATATATTTTGTAAGACATTTCATATTCTCACATTGTTCTTTTGAGTATTTTTTCCCTTAATATTTCAATTCTTGGGCTTGATTTCATTTCCTATAACTCCAAATACTGTTGTTTGAAGTTTCCATAATCAATTTCTCCCCCAAATTCATGACCTTCTATTTTTCACATCTTATAAGATTGTTTGTCACTTTTTTGGCTTTAATTCATCTTCCAATGCATTCTTTGTCTCGATACCTTTTCAATAAGGTATCCTAGGCTCAATTCTGACATATGCAACTCAAGATATGCCTATTTGAAAATAAGTGCTCAAACCCCTTGATTTGCTTGTGGGTGAATTTGGGTTGTCGTTCCTCAACCTAAAAATAATTGTACCACATGTTTGAATTAATTCAATACTGAATGGTTAATATAGTTTTATCTCCCTTACTTGATTTGAATAAGAACCTAGAGTTGGCATAGGAGCTAGGGCCTGTGTTGTAATTTTGGCCAGTTACCATAGTGAAAATAGGAATTAAAATAAAAAGAAACGAAATAGGAAAACATTAAAATTAACTAAAACAACCTGTGTTAAAATTAAATTAATAAATAAAAATAATTAAATTAAACATGAATTGGATATGATGGATAGGTTAATTCATGCACATATATTGCGATAGATATGGTTCCAAAGAAAAGTGTTGACAGTAGCCTAAAGCCTAAGTTCTTTCGAAATATAATATTATATTATGTGGTAATTTTTTAGGTATTCGGGAGGAATGGATCCCATGAAGATAAGAGGTGTGTCTTAATGATAATTCCCAATGGAATTTATCATGAAGTAAAGATGATGACCAATGGGAAGAAGCCTAGGGATAACTCTAATTAAATATTAATTTGAAGTCTAATGGTTGAGGGGAAAAATAAAAACATTAATTTAAAAAAGAAACTAAATGAAATTAAATAAAAAAATAAAATTAAAATACACAACCTAGGAATTAGGGGATAAATGGGAGAAACCAAATTAAAATAAAAATAAAAAAGAAATAAACCAATATATGTATATACATAAAAAAAAATTAAAGAAGTATTTTTTTTCTAATTTGAAGGGTCATGAAAAGAATCAGAATGTACATGTCCCCGAGGTGTAGGAAAGTCGGTGACAGAGTGTGTTGTTAAGCCACTCTGTGATGTTAAAATCACTGGTTCGAAGCCTACGGGGACAAAACATCCAACCATGTTAAGGGTTGGTGTGGCTTAGGCCGGGTGCGATCCCTGGGTGATTTTGACAGCTTAGATGCCCCTGCATCGCGATTTCTTAGCCACATGTTAGTCACACAGGTCACGGACAAACTAACAAATAAAAAAAAAAAATCAAGATGTACATATTATACATTAGGATTTTAGGAAAAGCACACCATGTAACAAATGGTTTACTCATGTAGAACAAATTTGATCCATGTAAAAATAAATTTGACCCATGTAAAAACATTTTTAAAGTGAACTTGATTTTTCCCTTGTAAACAATTACTACCAAGGGTAACCTAGGGGAAAATTGTGGGGAATAAAAAGCCATGGTTAATTACTACGTGCATTCAAACCATGCGGTTTTGCAAAACCAAAATACAAATGGAAATCAATAAATACAATAATAATAAATAAAAATAAAAATAATGAAATAAATAAAATAAAAAATAAAATAAAATAAAATACAAATTATGGATAAGAATAAAAATAAAAATAAAAATTAGGAAAATAAAGCCAACTTACATATGACTAAGGGTTCCATGTCAGAAATGGTTCCACACTAGTTAGGGTTCTGCACCTAGGACCTCAAAAAAATAGGAGAAAGGGGTACCATGTATATTTCGTGTAACCAAGTGTCAAGGAGGGTAGCTAGGTCATATGGTGACCACGCACTCTCAAATTCATATGCGATGAATGGAAAGAGACCAGGGGAAAATACAACACCTCATGTGACAAATCAACATCACAAATAGTGACTCATATGATAAAAGGAGATGAATGCCAAACAGACGCAGGACACATGTCAATACAGTCAAGATGAACATCTCAAAGGGAAGACTTGATAAGGTTGCAAAGAGAGGGAATACGATTAGATTATGGAATAGGCTCCCACATCATGCCACAATGTATGAAAATTATTATGAAAATAATGAGGGTGACAACACGACAAGGTTCTTCAACCAATAATCTCAATAGGTCTTTGGCTTGGGTTTTCAGAGAGAGGGGAGGCCAAAAGTAGAACACGATAGAGATCAATCCAAAAAATATCATGCCTTCTATACCTAAGGAAAATCAAAAGGGACTTCACTTGATTTTCCCAATGAGACAATATAAATGAATGGATCCTAATATGATTTCATCATTTAGACTTCATACCAATCTTAGGAAAACACACACTTAACATTCCAAATGAGGATTCCTGGTAGAATAAATACCATGAGATCATGGGATAGGACTGTGAGGAAGGTGGGTCCAATATCCTTGCAAGCTTCATACCTCGTGACAACTATAAGCCAAGGTGATTTTCTTCCCGATGAGGGAGATCCTAGTAATGATCAAGGTTCTTTCCTCATCAATACAATGACTATAAAAATAAATCTAATTGAGGTTTGGGAAATATAAGGATTATTTCATAATGCTAACTATTGGCTTCAAATGACAAAAAATATCCCGATAGAAAGAGTTCTAGGAAAGATCAGTAATATCACGAGATTCCCCACATGAATTTCAAGGCTGGAGTAGTCATATAAATATAGTGGCGCTTCAAACCTTCTCCTACAACCACATAAAAAATGAGATAAATTATGTGATTAAAAGGACACTTTACAATACACCATAAACATTATATTCCCTTCTTTCAAGAAAACTTATAACTGAGTGTTGGGTTAGTTCAAAGATAATCA
>ML779826.1:440253-456613 GCA_009831015.1 Picea engelmannii | reverse complement strand
TTAAAAAAACAATCTCTAAAAGAAATTGAAAGGAGCATAAGGAACTTTGTGGTAAAATCTTAGATGGCACAAGACATAAATAACAAAAATCACTCCAATTATTTGGAAAAGCGTACCAATATATATAACTATTGTAATTATCAAGCAAAAGATTACAAATACAAGAGTGCCTCGAGGATCTCTTTATCTCATAAGAGCTTGAAACTCTCTCCTTGAGTAGCCATATCTTCCACCACAGTTTGTATTTGCCCATCAACACTCCTCATGTATCACAACACATCCTCATAATATTAGAGGTTTTGGTACTGAGGAATGTGACGAATTCTTCAAGTAATTAATTGAGGTGAACACTACATGTAAGGGAGAGATGCATGTTTATGTGGGGTTGGGTATCATAGATGGAAATGAAAATGTTATATGAATTAGTAAAATTAATGTTCATAAATAAATTTAGCTATGACAACTTGAGTATTTATGTTTTTTTTCTTAATTTTTGTTTTAAATATTTAAATATGACCCGAGCAAGTCTAATGGTTAAGAATACGTGTTTCCTCCTAAAAAATTACAAGTTCAAATCCAAAAGGGGTTAAGGTATGCATACCTCTACAGACTTTATCAGTCAAATCGCTAGGTGAAAGGAGTCCTTTATCCCATAAACAAGAAGGTTTCATACACCAATTTAGTGTCTAACATAGCCATGACCTTAAAATTAAATTATTATTATTATTTTATTATAATGTTTTAAAATTACTTTTATAATCATAAACAACTTGAATATCCATACTTTTTCTTAATTTTTGTTTTAAATAACTAAATAAACCTATATAGTATTAATATTGTGAGATTACTTTTATAACAATAAAATTTTAATCAATCAATACCTCCTACAATTATAAATTAAATTTATTTATTTTTCTATAAATTCAAAATTTTACTTTAAAATTATTTAATTCATTTATAATTTTGGCCAAACATGACATGATTACAAGCATATTGATATAGTCAATCTTTGCTATAAGCACATAATATTAAATTATTTTTTTTTGCTATTGCAAGTTGTCATCTTGCAAAAGTTTAGATAAAGGGTGAGTATTTGAGGAGTTGAGTGAGGGAAACCACAAGCCCACCTTGATTCTCAACTCCAACATGGGAACCACATCTTACTACTCCTCATCRTCATCTTTTTTTTATTATAATATAAGGTTATGAATACATATGTCGATTTATAAAAGTGGTGATTAGAGGAAATAAAACACCATAGGATCCTCCAAAGTAAYAGCTTACAACCTTAATCAACCCAAATCCAAGTAAGGGCTTATAACTTTACCCAAACCAAATTCCCAATCCGTAAAAACACACACCCATGTTGCCACATGACTTCASATAAATACATGCCCACCTGTCATCTTTCTTTAAGTTTACTTTATCATTCCCCTTCCTCTTCCACTTCCCCTTTTTTCAAAGGGTACCCTTCATTTACCCCTTCAAAATTGGCAGTTGCAATGAACGGAGGAGTTCAGATCTCTTCATAGAAGCAGCAGCAGGAAGCAGCACGCAAGCACTGCATTTATTGGACTCCAACACTCCTTTCGTTTACCCCGCGGAGGAGAGAATCTGTGTGCTGTGTGGTTGAGAGAGAGGTTTTATTAATAAATGGCGCGGAGAACAGACGATGAGTATGATTATCTATTCAAGGTGGTGCTGATTGGAGATTCGGGAGTAGGGAAGTCCAATCTGCTCTCCAGATTCACGCGCAATGAATTCTGCCTCGAGTCCAAATCCACAATAGGCGTGGAGTTCGCAACTCGCACAGTGCAGGTAGATCAGATTAGATCCCTGTTCTTTTCTTTCTATTAAATGCCTTTACCCTTACTCGCTTTCAAATCTGGTAAAACCCATCATTGTTTTATTTCAGGTATGGTATGGTATGGACCACTGTTAGATTGAACGATGACATGTTATTGATTTTGGAGTTGTGGGTCTGCTTATTGGTCCACCATGGTTGGTGGGTGCATTTATTGGGTCTTATGCTATAGAAACGAAGTGTAGGATTTAGGGTGGATCCCCACATTTTGAAAAAAATTAAGCTATATATTGTACAATTCATCCCATATCTTGTTTCATGAGCAGAATCTCAGTGCTGATATCTGAAATTCTCTGATATCTACTGATATCATTTTATGTTGAACTCATCGAACATCAGCTACACACATCATGTTTTAGTCAACTGGATCTCGGCAGCATGCACCCACATCTTGTTTTTCCTAACTCGATATTAGTGGCATACGTCTACATCCTGTTTTTCCGGAACCCAATTTCTGTCGGATCCACCCAGACTCGATCTTTTAAACTGAAATTGATCGACATTCACTGGTACCTTGTTATGGAAATTGATTCTCAGCAGCCTCCCCTGACATCGCATTGCAGCTTCTCACAACACAATGTCAGGATCACCATCCCACATATTCATGCTATGACTTTTAATCTGAGGGGTATGCAACCAAATCTTGTTTATTAGAACTAAATCTATTTGGAGTCGGGCAACATTTTGTTATTCTTCTTACATCTTGTTAATTTGAATCGAGTCTTTGTAATGCTTACACACATCTTATTTAATATTATGTCCAGTAAAACTGGATATACCATGCTACCAATCCATAACTTGTAAGGTCGAAGTAAATCTTCGTAAAGTGAGCACCTGTCTTGCTATCCTTCCCAAAATCTGCGTAACAGTTTAACAAATTTTCTGCACACACACCATTATCTGGATTCTGGTTATGTTGAATACATTCAGTAATATATTGTGCAGGATGTTCCATTCTTGTCATGTTTAATTATATCACCTTACTGTTTACCAGTATATTGTTATGTGAATACAATCCTGGTAATTATTCAAAAGATGATCCACCCATGTCTTAGGAGCAAATACTGAGTTTATCTTGTTTTGAACTGAATATCAGAAGCATCCTCCCACATCTCTGTAGTATTCACCCACAGGTAGTTGTTTTCAACTTAATCAAAGTCTTTGCAACATCCGCTGGCATCTTATTATACCAAATAAAATCTCTGTACCATGAATCTACATTTGGTCATGTCCAACCAGATCTCTTTAATGTCAACTCACATCTTTCTGTGGCAAGAATGATTTTGGTAGTGGTTTGGCAAAAGATTCAGCACCCCCACCTCTGGTTATGTTTAATAAATTTGGGCAAACATGCAAATGATCGGTTTTTGTCAACTTCAACTAAATCTCTGTGGTGTTCATCTCAAAGTTAGTTGATGTACTAGTGCCCAACAAATGATCCATCTAGATTCTGAACGTTACATGTGGTCACATGAAACTAAATCTTTTCAGATATATTGGACCGAGTAATACTGCCTTCTTATCTTGAACTATAGCTCAGTAAAATCCACCCTCTTCTGTACACCACTTCTGTGTTATGCTAAACTAAACCACAATCACAGTGTCCCTGGGAAATGATCCAAGATCAATAAAATGAACTAAATCTTACTAATATCCACCCACATGTTGTCATATCAAACTCAGTTCTGGTAGTGATTCATGAGTGATCCATATGCAGACACAAATCTGGTTACGAGGAGTCAATTCTCTGCAAAGTTGTTGTGTTGAACTACGTTCTAATAGTATTCATCCACATTCTTCTATTCTGCAGTCAGTTTTAGTAATATTTCATCAAATGTTCCTTCCGCACACCTGCAGCTGATTTTGTTTAAACTAAACCTTTCTAATAAAATACAATGGCTGCTCTAATCTTTTGACGAAGTGATATGTAGGATCCTACCCCAAGAAGATTGGACCATTATAATTTATATGTTACCTTGAATAACTAAAAGAGAATAACAGGAAACATGAAAAAATGGATCTTTCATGCAGATTATTGATATTCAGAATCTCATTGTTTAAAAATTGGCATTGCCAAAAATTGCTGAGGGTCCAGACATCGAGACATTGGAAAATTTCATTAAAAGATACAAAATAGGTTCTTTTATTTTCCATATATATATATATATATATGATGTAGTGGATGCCAAATCATAAATGATACAACAAAGTCGATACTAAACCCTGTTAGTGTTGCACGTCATGATATTATCGAATTTATTGTGATAATATCGCCAATCAGCAATAATATCACTGCAAATAATCGCGATAATTATGGTATTTTGAAATTATCGCAGTAATTTCCGATATTATTGTGATTTGATAGAAATTATCGCCCTGCTACATTTTGTTCCTTTTTTTTCACCTTTAACTTGCGATTTCGGGTTGTTTTTCTCTCATTTTGCAAATGGTGCCTAGGGGGATTGAGCTCTTAGGGTATTGTGACCATTTTCCATTAAGCAAACAAGGGGAAATCCATAGTTTTCATTGCCATCAACTAAGCATTTGTGGAGTGGGGATCTAGTCCAATCTACCATATCCATATTCCTAGGTATGTAGAAAAATTTATGCCTTTCTTTTCTTTGCTTTTCAAGATTTAGTATAGGGTTTGCAATGTCCATTAGATTTGCCTCTTCTTGCCATTTTTTAATGGGAGATTTAACACTTATGTAGCTATGATAGTTTAATTGCAATATTCTTAAGTGTTTTGAAATTTGTGGATCTTGATTTTGAATTTTCCACATTTGTTTTGTGCCATAGGTTTAAATTTTAAAGATTTATCATTTAATTAATGCTCAACAAAATGGATCCAATGTGGGAGTATGGTGAACCAGTGGATCATAATAGAACAAAGCTGAGTTGCAAGCTATGTGGAATGGAAATGTATGGCGGAATCAACCGCTTGAAATACCACCTTGCCAAAGTCCCAGGACATGAAGTGGAAATTTGCCCTACAACTCCCCTAGATTCCTCATGAGATACATTTATTTTCATTTTGATGTGATTTCGTATTACACTATCATATCTCAGGACTTATGACTCAAGAGTCAAGACATATATCATATTTTAGTATCGATGTTTGATGGACCACTTGCCATCAATGATCATATACATATTATAGTGCAGCTTTGTTTTCACATTTATGTGACAATGTGTTTGTTTGATGTCGATGTTGCTTTAGAAGTTTAAAAAATTGAAAAAAGATGGTTATTTTTGTATTTTTTAAAGTTTCCCGATAATTTCCGATATTTTCTCCGATATTTTTGACAATTTCAATTTTGGACCCCCAACGATAAATATCCGATAACGATAAGTGCAATATTGATATATATAGACAACAAGTATGCAAGGTTTGCTCATGTATATTGTTGATGTTTGTAGCATTGGACAGATACATCCACATTGGTTTTGTGTCTAACATGTGGAAATCGTCTTTAATACCTCTCAAGACTTAGGAAATTCACTTTAATAAAGTGATTATTAAAGTGAATGCCTCTTTATAATTAATTGAATTGAATTAAATTAAATTCCTAAGCTTTTGGCATTAGTGAATTAAGTTAAATCCTAGCCATTGATCTAAAATGCTGGTGAGATCTCCTCTGATGGGGTGTTCGCTTGTCACCATGAAAACGTGGTTGGCCCAAGATCCTTGGCTCACAACCCAAGATCCTCGAGCCTCATCATCCTCGCATGTTGTCACACGTGTACCCTCATCTGTCAATCATTCCTATACAATGCACGAGGCAACTGTCCCTTCGCAAGTTCCACATGCTAACAGTTTTGATGGAAAGGAGTGTTGTGAGGTTGGGATCGATAGACAGTGCAACTCGTACGATGGGAATGACAATGCGCCTGTACTCACGCAGGGTAATGACACTTAATTTGATCATGGTACTGAATGATCCAACATCGAGGACAAGTCCTTTCTCGGGCCTCTCGATTTGGATGAAATCTTCCATGATGGTTTCAGTTATGGCAAGTCGAGGGAAGGATCGTTGGGTACACCTGCAAGGTAACAATTTATTGATTTTGGAAATTATAAATTGTTGCATCCTGACTACAAACATGGCTTGGCTTGAGTTCATTTGGAATGGTCATGACTTCTTTGGCTGTCTGTTCGATTTCTTGGTGGCTTTCTGTCTCTCAGCTATGGCACCTCGTGGACGTTGGCCTTGCTCCTCTGGTGTAGGGCCGTCTAGAGCAGCCAAGGCGGTGGTGAATGCGACAGAGCATTACGAGCATTTTGTGCCGGTGGAGGACAAGGATGCAATGCTTGCATTGGAAGCTGAAGTTCGCTTGGTAAGAGAATTTAAGGAAAATGATGAAGTGGAACAAGTTGGCGGGTTGATTCTTGCGCTGGGATGTACCAGAACTAGGAATTCAAAATTCTATCAAACATTGGAGCTGTATTGGCACATGAAGACGATGGTAGCCTTGGGCATGCCTTCGAAGGATGAGGATTTTCGCCAACTCAAAAGCTGCATGGAAATGCTGGAAACACAAAACGCCTATTTGTTGGAGGTGGTAACTTGGCTCACGTGTAGGCATGGGGGCGTCTTCTATCCACTAATTGGAGGCCTGGCCAAGGGCGAATCTTCTGTTGCTGTTGATCGCGCAAAGGGTCTTGAACCCTAGGTTCCTCATACTCTATAGCAATCTTATTTTACATGGCTTTCTTTCATTTATATCTAGTTTTTTTCAATTTTAGAACAATCCAAAGTCTTTACAGACTTCATGAAACTGATCTCACTCTAATATTCAGACATAATCGACTCTATCTAGCCCGGTTTCCCCACTCGGGCAAGCCTATTTTTTTGATTTTGATCTTGAGAGACTGTCATGGTCTCTCTGGACAGTGAACTGGTTCCAACTCTCCTTAATTTTGTATATATTAATATAGAAACCTCTTACAAAAAAAAGTGTTGGTGAGATCTAATCTCAACCATTTATCACTTTGGAGATCCAGGGTTTTGGATTTAGGGTAAACTCACTATTATAAAAGGCAGCTTAGGTGAGAGGAGGAGACACACACAAAGTGAGATCTCATTGATTGGGTGGAGAAGGACTTTCATCCAAGTGTGCAGGGGTAGGGTTCGAGGAAGGGAGCAAGGGACAACAAAGGAGTAGCGGTTAGCAAGATCGAAGGACAGATCTTGAGGTGTGATAGGCTATTTTGCTATTTTGTATTTTTTCCTCAGGTGGGCCATTATCCTAGGATGAGAGCCCATATTTTATAATAATAAAATCATCATAGTACTGGTTTTCCCTTTGGGTTTTATTCCAAGGCTATTTACCCAGAAAATTACATGTGCTAATGTGTTTGGTTTCCTGTTTTGCTCCGTTGATTTATTTTTGTAAATCATTAAAACTCAGTCGTGTTTTTTACAGGTGAGAGGAGGAGACACACACAAAGTGAGATCTCATTGATTGGGTGGAGAAGGACTTTCATCCAAGTGTGCAGGGGTAGGGTCTGAGGAAGGGAGCAAGGGACAACAAAGGAGTAGCGGTTAGCAAGAGCGAAGGACAGATCTTGAGGTGTGATAGGCTATTTTGTTGTTTTGTATTTTTTCCTCAGGTGGGCCATTATCCCAGGACGAGAGCTCAGATTTTATATTAATACAATCATCATAGTACTGGTTGTCCCTTTGGGTTTTATTCCAGGGCTATTTACCCAGAAAATTACGTGTGCTAATGTGTTTGGTTTCTTGTTTTGCTTCGCTGATTTATTTTTGTAAATCATTAAAACTCAGTCGTGTTTTTTATTCAGTAAATTTGCTTAATAAATTTATTACAACAAGGTATTTGCTAGGAGATAAATTGTCATGGTGCTGGGTTTGAAATTTAACATGGCTGAGATTCTAAGGGAAAAGCCAAGTGCATGGATCATAATTTTTTTTTACAAGGTAGCAGTGAGAGATTATTTTTTTATTTTTGCAGTACAAAATGATTTATTTTTTGAATTTTCTACAGGCTTGACAAAGAAAAAAAATAAAAAAGGAGAAATTTTGGCAGTCGTACATGCGGTATGAGCCGTCATATAGGCGTACGACTGTGTGGTGCTGTAGACAGACAGTCGGTGGAGGAGTTTGCAAAGGGAGCAAGTGCCGAGGGATCAAACTTCAATGGACGACTGTACGAGTGTTGGAAAAGATGGGTTCTGCAAGTCGCAGGTTAGAGAAGGCAATCGAGGAGGAGGATTTGTGGGCGCTGGGAGAAGGTGTTGCAAGTTGCAGCCGCTAGACAACAGAGGTGGCGGGAGGCAGTAGAGGTGGCGGGTGGCAGGAGAAGCAGCTGTAGGCTGCATGGAGGTTCACGAGCTGCAGAGGAGGCAGTCGCTAGGTGAGGAGCAACAATTGCAGTCCGCAGCAGCCAATAGGATCGTTGCAGGGCCACGGGTCGCCAAGGGTGTCATAGGGATTGCCGCAAGACAACGTGGGCTAGGCGTAGTAGCTTCCAAGAGGTGCAGAGAGGTTGCAGGACAACGGGCAGGTTGCCAGGCAGCCACAAAGGATGCAGGTAGGTCGCGACTAGGTAGCAAAAAGCTCGGGTAGCCCCAAATAGACCTCGGACAGTAGCAGCAGATTGCGGGCAACCTAGGACAGACTTGGGCAGATCGGAGATCCGAGCAACGGGCAGTAGATCTAGGCAGCGGGTAGGAGAGTCTAGGTCGCGGGAAACATAAAATTTTTGTGTTGGGTGGCTTGCAGTGCAATGGCATAATTCCCGACAGGGATCCAGACAACCAACAAAGGAGGTCTCGGCCACATTCAAGAGTACATAGGAGCAAATAAGGACTTTTGCTCATGTGCTTGAGTCATCTACTTGATGAGCAAAGGACTCTTGCTCAAGTGATTGAGTCACGAAGAACTGTGACTCAAGGCGATCTCAGATGGGTGAAGAAGGACCTTAATCTAGAGATCAACTCAAGGGATAACAGATCTATTGGAGTCAGTGACTCAAGGATAGGTTAAAGAAGGACTATTTGCTCAAGGAGATCTTAGCAAGGGGTGAAGGACTTTCACCTAGAGATCTGTTCAGTGTAAAGGAGAAGAGAAGTCAATGTTCAGTCCAAAGGAGAAGAGAAGCCGATAGGGCAGCAATAGACATATCTAGTAATAAGGATAGATTTGAGTAGCAGATCTGAGTCGCAGAAGCTGCGTGAGGTTGCAAGAGTTGGCTGTATTTCTTTTCTCTGTGGACAAAAAACATGACGGGGACACATGGGGACACATGAGTTGTTCACCAGTTGGGCATAAACGAACTCGAATCTGCATGTGGAACTTGGCTCCAATGCAAAGTGTGGTATAGAGGGAGTTGGGACAGTGAGGTTCCAACTGGAGTTGGGAGGTTCTCTAGAGGTGGCAGATGTGTTGTATGTCCTAGAGCTGAAGATGAATTTGTTCTCAATCTTAGCTTTGGAGGACAAGGGGTTTGCAGTCTTGTTCCAGAATGAACAAGTACTCATACATTTAGAGGGAGCTAACCCTAACGCAACAATGAGAATTGGTGTCAGAGAGGGCAAGGTATCCTGAAGGTGGATCCAAGGGGATCTTGGATCATGGATCGATGTCAGTGACAGAGTACAAGGAGCAGGAAGCTTCAAAGGATGAGAAAAGTTCACAGACTTCCAGTGTGGGGAGTCAACCTTCAAATGGGAAGAGGGAGTTACCCCTTCCAGTTCTGTCAGGAAACCCAGTTGGTATGAGATGACATTGATGGATGCTTAGGAGCAAGTTGAGGCTCCTAGGAGTGCATTGGCTGAGAACAGGCCTTCGATGAAGTTTCCAAATTTTAGGGCATTGATATTTTATGTCATCGAGGAGGAAACCGTTCAACATGATGCCTTAGTACATGATCATGTGTGTGACATTGTGCTAGGGTCCGAGGGAGAATCGGTTCTAGGTGGCTCTTCGAGAAGTACCTTCCTGCCAAGAGGGAGTGTTGATGTTTGTAGCATCGGACAAGTACTTCCACATTGGTTTTGTGTCTAAGATGTGGAAGTCGTCCTTACTACCTCTCAAGACTTAGGGAATTCACTTTAATAAAGTAATTATTAAAGTGAATGTCTTTTTATAATTAATTGAGTTTAATTTAATTAAATGCCTAATGTTTTGGCATTAGTGGATTAATTTAAATCCTAGCCATTGATCTAAAGTGTTGGTGAGATCTAATCTCAACCATTGATCACTTTGGAGATCTAGGGTTTTGGATTTAGGGTAAACTCACTATTATAAAAGGAAGCTAAGGTGAGAGGAGGAGACACACACAAAGTGAGATAGTGAGTTCTCATTGATTGGGTGGAGGACTTTCACCCAAGTGTGCAGGGGCAGGGTCCAAGGAAGGGAGCAAGGGACAACAAAGGAGTAGCGGCCAACAAGATCGAAGGACAGATCTTGAGGTGTGATAGACTATTTTTCTGTTTTGTATTTTCTCCTCAGGTGGGCCATTATCCCAGGGTGAGAGCCCAGATTTTATAATAGTAAAATCATCACAATACTGGTTTTCCCTTGGGTTTTTTTTCCAGGGGTATTTACCCAGAAAATTATGTGTGCAAATGTGTTTGGTTTCCTGTTTTGCTTCCACTGATTTATTTCTGTAAATCGTTAAAACTCAACCATGTTTGTTATTCAGTAAATTTGCGTAATAAGTTTATCACAACAAGGTATTTGCTAGGAAATAAATTGCCGGGTGTTGGGTCTGAATTTAACATATATAGCATGTAAGGGGTGAATATGGAAAAATGGCACCATGAGCGATACATATTTGAAACAAAATACATGAACATCAAGGGTCCAAATGTCCTGCATATTCCAAAAAACATGATGCTACAACAATTAACTATATATCGTCAAAATTATCCCCTGTATTGGGATCCTCATCATTGGTAGCACCTTCAACCTCCTCATTGGCCTCTGCCTCAATCCTCCAGGGACATTGGTACTATTGCATGGTGCTGCTTGTGGATCCAAGTCCATTCACCCTGTTTTTTGCTCAAGTCAACACCCTCCAATTTTGATGAAGTTTGCTAATCCAAGCATTAAAACGAGGCAGAAAGATTAACATGCCTAATTGGTGGTTTGGGCTTGAGTGAATAAAAATAAGGTACATTTTTATTAAGGTTATGATAGATGAGTTCAACAGTGAACACCACTAACAATGGGGTACATAGAGGCCTTGGTCCTCTTGATTAAATGCCAATCCCATACCGTCGTAAATCATAGAATCCACTCTTGAAATACTGCAATCCCACCAATCCTATAACACTAAAATCCCGAAAATTGTTAAGTCAACTGAATTCAGAATGGGATATGAAAATCTTCTGTTTTCATATGAAGTTCACTCTATCTTATTCTATGCCATGTTACTATCATGTACTCCACTGCATACCTATCACTACATATATTTGGTGGTAGCAAATGCCATGACATTAGCATTTGTTACATGATATCATAACAGTTTGGATGTTAAACATAATAATGCTTCACTGCCTATACTTCCATGACAAAGATCCATTTGCATTGGTAACTACATCGACTGCACACATGGCATTACCAATATCGTCATGGTCCTTCTATAATTGACCTTTCTTGACAATTCAATATTGCCAGTTATGGCTTCTAACAGGAAATGAAGTAAAACAATGACCCCTGAAAAATCAAATTCGGGTTTATATTGGTCTTTTTCACAGCCTTTTCTATTTTTCTGATTTTTTCCCAGTTAGCTGATTTTTCGTTTTGGCCTTCATCTCATGGCTTTTTGCAATTTTTTCTGAAATTTCAGCCTTTTTTTCAACTATGCAACTGGCTACTCATTCTCAAGAGGCTCTACAAATAAGGTATAGGCCAAAATGCCAACGAGAAATAACATAGTAGAAATATCTTCTAATACATTGCTTGTGAACCTCGAGCTTATTCTTCCTACTCTACTCTAAAAGAGGAAAATACTGTTGAGATAAATCAAATAACCAGTGAAGCCACCTAATCATCTCTGGCATCACTTGAGATCTACCCTTGTGTTCGGTGATGAACCAAAACAACAGATTCAGTTGCTTCCAAATCCCTGCTGGAATTTCTCATATTGTGGTGCTAAACAGTAAGGTCAACTCCCGAGTCCTGATCATTGAAGGAAGCACCAAGATCACTCCCTGACTGATTTGTGTTGCTGCATGTATTGTCCATGCTCTGCTGGATAGGGCTGATATAGAATTTATCTCTGGAATATGAACCAGACAGTGCACCATCAAGCAACCAGCCATCACTAGGCCCTGCACATAATGTCAAAACATCCTCCCATGGCTGAATCAAAGCCTCCCATGATTTTTCTTTCTTGCTGCTATAAAAATCCTTTGGTATAGGATCAAGCAACAAGGAAGGATGTTTTGACATTATGTGCAGGGCCTACTTTTGAATGTTTGGTGGTTTCAAAACAAATCTGCAAACAAGCTGCCCTCTTTCTCTGCCATCAAGAATACCTCTACATGTCAAGGGCATAGACAAATCAGATCTGAACAAACATAAAAGAATGCACCTTACGGTTTGCTGTCCCAACTTTGATGGATGAAACATGCTGCCACTGTTATCACTCAAAAATACACCACAGGACAACACTGATTCCAAGACCTGCAGCAAGGAAAATTGAGTAATAATTGATAAGCAATCTGCCCTAGGTCACTAGCGAACTTCTTCGTTCGGATTAGTGCTTTTCAAATCAAAGGAGGGCATCCCTAGTGTTCGTGCGCTGAAAATTACTTAAAAAATCTGCATGTTAGTATGACAAATCGGCACATAAATAATGGTCCTTGGTATGCATGCAAGCAACCAAAGATCTAAGGAAATTGATACTTTAAATAATACGAGAGAATTTCAGTTTGCTATAGTGAGATATGAAAAGAAATTAGAGAAGAATATGCACTCCAATGATAAATAAAATCAAAATAGAGGCAGAAATACCACCTACACCGCTGCACAAAAGGATAATATGTTCAAAGAGATGAAAGAAATAGCATAGTCATACTTTATCTTTGCATTAGTCAAGAGATCGACTGTATCATAAAGACAGGATACAAGACTGATCACAATAATATAGCTTTGTGCATAGTATAGGCAGCAAGAAGAGAAGATGGAGAAGACAAGCTACTAGCTGCTCACTAAAAGACTCTCAAACAATGTCCTTTCACCCTTCTTTTATAGATCCTTGAGCTCTTTAAAGAATGCGACTTAGCCATGCAAGAATACTTCCAAAATAAGTGGATGTAATAAATAAATAAATTGCTAAACATCCACCTATTTTCCATAAATAAACCTCTAACTCTCACTAAGAGGGAGACGCCCTGTTCTATATTTGGCCAAGCTCATGTGCCCTTCCTTAACTCTCCATGTGGTGTTGACTGAACTGAAGATGAACTGAACATAAACTGTTCCAAACTTATCATAGTTCATGCGCCCTCTATGTAGTGTTGACTCAACTCAAGATAAGTGAACCTTCCCAAAATATATTGGCTGTCTAATAATATCATCCTTCTCATGCAAGAAAGTCACCCTCTCTTGCCAATAATTGCTGATGAATCATCCACTGAAAATATAACTGATGCATGCAACTCAACCTTATCTCACTGCCAAATTTATCCAATAAGGCACCTAGGGTTTCCTCAAAAGATATTGCCATATGTCAAACTGCATGGTGTGCTAAAAATAGACATGCTAAAAATAGCAATTTTCCTAAAAAAATAGGAAAAGACAAAATGTCGAGAACTACGAGGAGAACATTGCCAAATATAGCACGTCTGAAAAAAGGCACTGCTAAAAATAGTAACTTCTTGCATGTCAATGAAATTAGGCTCCTCCGATTCAATTTTCTGCAAGGAATCCAAATACGTGCTTGGAATTGCCATATGAGCCCTGAAACCCTAACTGCTAAAAATATCAGTGTCTCGCATGTCGCTCAAAAAAGTCTCATTGGCATCATGAGCTCGCAAGAATGCCAAATATGTGATCAACTCTGACATGCGGACTTCCGAACTCTATCTCCTAGAAAATAGGAAGACTGCAAAAAATAGCAATTTTCCCCAAAATTGATGACTATGCCTCTTAAATGCCTCTCCCTTTGCAACAAACTCTAATACTTGGAAGTCTATCTCTGCTCTCTGTGAAACCTGTTTCTGACTACCAACTTGATGAAAGCTAGTTGGATCTTACTCTATTTGCATAGGAAACTCTGGAGGTTAACATCCACACATCAAAAGATCACTATGCTGCTTGCCATGTATGTGGCTGCTCGAAATTTGTACTGCTAATTTTATATTTGTTTGATGCATGGTAAGAGCAGCAGTTGAAAATTTCAATGGTTGAATTTCCCTCCATGCACCATCATCTTGTGATGACATTGCACCTCATGGTGCAACCATTTTGACCCCCTGCTGAAATCATATGGATGTGGATCAATGAAAGTAAAATATTCACAGCATGCCTCAACATATTTTACTTTTGGCTGCCCAAAACCAAGTGAAATAATGTATTGTTCTTTACGGGTATCATGAATTTGCACTTGAGGCCGATTGGAAAATTAAGGCACAAATCTGTGTCTTCAGTCATCAAGCTGTCAGTATCAATGTTATAAATGGGATCTCCATAGATAAAGTAGCAATCAACTTCCCATTTATGGTTTCCAATCAAACAAAATTTACCTATACAATCATGATCCTTGGTGCCACCTTTTTCTTCACATGAAACAACGGAATCATTTGGAATTTTTTCATCAACCAAGGGTTTTGCTGGAGGATCCATCCTCTCCAAAACAGCAATGGAGTCACCATATTTTGAAATTTGAAAAGGAATATCAACATGACTTACCAAACCCTTGTCATCATCGGAGATCATGGTGACTGTTGGAATGTCCTCCTCATGCAAGTACATGTTAGCATCACAAGATGCTTATTCTGGAACAAGAGGTAGTGCATCAATTCAATAGAATCTTCACCACACCTGTCATCTGGATCTGCAATTCATGTACTGATGGCTCTCTTGATGAAAGAGAGAGCTGGTCATCTACTATGCAATTATCTTGATAGTCATCTCTATGTTGCTCAATGATTGATCCACGATATTTTTCTTCCATAACAACAACAAAGCCCTTGCACGTTTCAACCTTATCTTTGATTTCAACCAATAATACATTCGAGGGGTTATTATGAAATGCAAGTATCAAAGCCTCTATCTCCCTTCCCTTTTCATGGAAAGCATCAGATGTATACTGGACAGTGAACATAATGAGGTTCATTAATAAGGCAATCCTCAATGTGTTCTGTTGCTGTCCTAATACACACTTGCAAATGTGAGCTAAGTCCGGCTCACTTAGTGTGTCCTTGGAGGCACAATGCCTAGGTTCAAAGCCCACGCTGTTACTTTGACTTGAACCTCTTCCGTTTAGGCTCACTCCTAGGGAAGCCAAGGGGTAGTCCCTAGTTACTAGATAAGTTTTCGAGTTAGGTTCTAGGAGTTGGTTTTAATTTCTTAAGGTTAGAGGGGATCTAATCTATGATGCTAAGGCAGCAATGCAAGATGCAAAGGTTAGCATGTCGAGTAGCCCTTTCCCTAAGTCAACTAAGACTAGTGCCTAAGGTTGGGCAAGGGGTCAACTAAAGTTAAAGGGGGTTTCTTTACAAATATGATTACAATATTACTTACAAAAGAATAACTCAATCAAATAACACTAGATACAAGATTTACAATTAGAAAATGCTAGAATACAACAAACAAGCTAACCACTTTACTTATTTTGTTTGTGCTGGATATAAGAGATCAAAGCACCATATAACATTTATAACATCAATATCAAGATCCACATCACCAATACATCAAGATCATCAATACATCGATAAAGAAGATTAAACACAAGTATTAGAGATGAAAGACAACCACTCTTAATTGTTAAACCTTCAAAGTATTTAGAGAATCAAGTCCAAGGTTGAAATGCTCAATGAGTTAAGGGTTTCTTAAGATTGAAAGATTTTAGTTACCCTTACAAATTATTTCACCAAAGCATCCTCCCCCTATTGCCAATTGACTGCTGGATGCTCAATAAGTGTTGGCACCCTAGCTTCGCAGGTCAGCCCGGAAAATTGAGTTCTTACAGAAAGGACGCATCCTGTGCGCCGTGAGACCATCCCCGGCCTACACCTTCCGTTGCCTCTCAATCCCCGTTTTGGATGGTGAAGATGGTGGTCTAAGGTACCCTAAATAGTCTATTAAGTTATTATATGAATTAGGTAGACTTTTAGGAGTGTTTTAGAGTGTTTTAAAAGTTTTATGACACTTTTAAAATGTGAATTAGTGATTTGGCCGAAACTCACTTCAGCCTTAAAGTGTGTTGATTAAGATTATGAGATTAAGAGCATTAACACATATATGCTATGTGAGAGCAAGTCACTTAGATGCACAATTAAATAGCTTGCAAAGTTAA